>APFE030153717.1:50260-80335 GCA_000404065.3 Pinus taeda
ATTACTAACATGAAAATCACCAACATTTAAAAAAAATTATCCACACTTAATTGATTAGACAATTTAAAGTGTAAAAACTAAGCCCTTTAAACAAAAAGGGTTGGTTGTCATCAGCGCTTTTCAAAATCAAGATGAAAATCACTAACAAAAAAAAAAATGTTCACACTTGATACATAAAAAAGTTTAAAGTGTCAAAAATAAGCCCTCCAAAAAAATGTGTTGACATTGCATCAACACTTTTCAAAATCACCGTGAAAATCACTAACATTTAAAAAAAATGTTCATAGTTGATACATAAAAAAATTTAAGGTTGAAAAAATATGCTCCAAAAAAAAAGTGTATTCTGAATCACCATTTTTCAAAATCGAGTGATTTTTTGCTATGTCAAAAAAATGGGGACTAGGTCATTTTCTCATTTGATTGGTAACTATGTTCATGCTAGATACAACAAGGTAAGGTGACCAACATATTGTTATATTTATTTGTACATTGACAATTATGTGTTTATGACAACATGATGCAGAGGATTATATGGAAAAAGAGACTACCATGAAATCTTGAAGAAGGATCGGGTTGAGATTTCCTTTGGAAGCATTGGGAACCCATGGGGAATCGAGTTATTGTGTTTATTGCTAGTTTTGTGCTTTCAATCTTTTGTGATTTTTTTTTTCTTAATTTTCAATTTTGTTTGTGTATGGTCATACCACTTTGTTTCTGGTGTCATATTAATATTGGTTCTTCATGGTTATCTTATTATTTGTTTCTTGTTCTTGACTTTTGTGTTTTGAGGGTCTTAGGAATTGGTTTGGAAGGAGGAAGTTAATGGAGCTCAGGGAGAGCTGAATGAAGCCTGACAGGTAATTTAAGACCTAGACGAAGCTCAATGCATGTATAAGGACAGTTGAAGGAGAGAGTGTGACAACTAGCTAGATTGGTTGGGTCCATTGAGGTAAATGGACGGTGGTGGGACAATCATGAGAAAGGTAACCATGAAAGGTAAAGTAAATGGATTAGAGGCATCATATGCCTTGGCTAAGTTGGGAAATGTTGTTCTCAATGTTGTGCACGGATAAAGGAAGTTCTCTTAACCTTGACGTTAGGATATCTGGTAACTATGTTGTGATCATGATTGTTTAATACTAATGTTTATATGTATACATGTATGTATATCATTGTCTGACACGATCATGATTGTTTTATGTTAATGTTTATATATATGTATGTATGTATGTATGTCATTGTCTGATAGGGTTGTCAGGGATCATTCTTGTGGAGGAATGATTTCTTATGCAAGTGAATAGCATGGAAAGAATTAGCGGACTTTTGAGGTTTAAAATGGGTCTTCTAAGGAAATTATAAAATAATAGTGGAAATAATAACATAAGATTTGGTTACATTATCAAATTTTAGAGGAAAAAAAGAGAAAACTATTTTCAACTCGTATTTTCAACTTATCTCCCTCTGGATTTACTCAAATTTCAAGTGGAAACACTTGTTGGATGTAGAATTTGATTCCTCATCCAAGGAATACCCATGTTTCATACTTTTGATGGACCCCGCTACACAAAAAATGAGAAATATATGAAAAAATGTGATTGCAATCACATTTTTCATGTATTTCTCATTTTTCATGTAGTAGGCTCCATCGAAAGTATGCAACATGGGTACTCCTTGGATGAGTAATTAAGTTTTGCATCCAATGAGTACTCCCGCTCCAAAATTGAGTAAAATGTTAGGGAGATAAGGTGAAGATACTAGTTGAAAAACTAGTTTTATTATTTTATTATTTTTTAATCTTTTTACTTTTTTACTCCGAAAATGGTGAATCATCCCCCATGGTTGTAATCAACATCTTGAATCCTATTGGTTCTTATAAATTTTATTTTGGTTGTACATTTTCCTTAAGAGGCCCATTTTAGACCTCATAATTCCCCTAATGGGTTCCTGGTTTACAAGGAATCAATGGTGGGAAAAGTAGACTTGATAGATATATGAGGTTAGCATCATGTGGATATGAATTTATATAATGTGCTTGTACTATGTCTATGTTTATGCTATGGTAGAAGGGATACATCAACGGAGTGAAAACTATGTGACCTACGATATGTTGGGACAAGCATGGATAAGACACAAGAAGCAAGGTTGCCTGGTAAGGATATTCTGGTCTTAGGACGTGTAGTAATGGTGTTGTGTATATGTAGCATATGCAGTATTGTGTACCTATGGTGTTGTGTACATGTTTCATATATGGTGTTGCGTGCATGCCATATATGTAATTATATGTAAAAATGGTGCAATGTTCATGTTGTAAATGTGGTCCTATGTACATGTGGCGAGGTGTACACATTTTACATAAAATTTTGTGTATATATGGTGTTGTGTGCATGTTGTACATGTGGTGTTGTGTACATGTGGTGCTATGTACAAGTAGTACATGTGGTGTTGTGTGCATGTGGTGATGTGTACATGTTTTACATGTGGTGATCTATGCACATGGTGATGTGTACATGTTGTGCAAGTGGTGTTGTGTACATGTGGTATTGTGTACACATTATGTAGGTGGTGTTGTGTACATGTGATTTTGTATACACATTGTGTAAGTGGTGTTGTGTACACATTGTGCAGGTGGTGTTTTGTACAGGTGGTACTATGTACATATTGTACGTGGTATTGTGTGCATGTTGTACATGTTGTTTTTTCACATGTCATATTGCATGCATGTCGTACATGTTGTGTTGTGTACATATGGTGTTGTGTGTATGTCGTATATGTTGTGTTGTGCACATGTGGTACTGTGTATGTGCATTGTGTAGTCATTATATCATGACAAGTGCATTTGTTGTGTTATACTCTTTATACGTATATTTATTGTGTTGTGTGTACACTCAGTGTATGTGTATGTGTTTTGATGTACACCAAGTGTAGGTGCATGTATTATGTTGTGATGTACACCGGATGTAGGTGTGTGTGTCGTGTTATATATAGAGTGTAGGTGTATGTTTTGTTTTGTGCAATGGGTGTGGGTGTATGTGTTATAATGTACATTATGTGTATGTGTACATGATTGAAGAGAAGCAAAGGCACTGTGTAGGTTTTAACCCTATATAAAAATTAGCTACAAATGAATTCTTGAAAAATAGAAAAGATACAATGGCGAGAAACACAAAACAAATGTACAAATATTTCCCATAGATCCCAAAACTGGGACTACAAGATTGATTTTTCATTATATTCCTTTCAATGTTACAATACATATATACATGTTGAAGCATCCATAAACCCCAATCCATTAACCCTAGATTAGAACATAATTGTACTTGTTGGCTTATTGGGGCCTGAACCAGGTTCAAAGTTATTTTAGCCAAACAAATCCCGGTACTACTAGCCCTTTCGACAACAGTCCACAGAGCGTGGACTGAGGTCTCACCCGAAGTAGTATGGGAGGGTGCTAAAACTAGGTTTCCACACCCTGGAGATGGCTGATGAGTTCAAGTGGTCCGCGGTTTGACCCTACGCACAGGTGAATTCGTGCACTTTCCCGTACCTTGTAACCTGATATACTGCCTTCGCGTGGCCCTACTCAGGGGCTGAACATCATGCTTCTGCGTTGGTACCCAAGACCTCATTGGTATTCCATTGTTAGTTGATTATTTTACTTACCTGCATGCTTTAAGTTATACTTAACAACATAAATCATTCATACATGTGCATGCAATAAATAAATAGTATATTTGAAAATTATATCAAACAAGCATTACCCCAAGAAAAGATACACAAAATTATGATAAAACTTCTCTTTATTAATTCCTTCCTTGGTTACAGACTCGACTCACCCTACGCACTTAGCTGTAGTGGTCCATGCACTCAGCTACAGACTTTTAGGCCTCTGTGCACTTAGCTACAAAGACCTCTCCTACTCTACGACCCAAAGACACACTTTACACTTTGACTTAGTCACTTAAACTTCTTCCTACTTCTCCTTTCTTTTCTACTTAGAGCCTCGCTCTATCCAGCCAATATTACATTACAAAACTAGGGCAGACAACCCTGTGACTTTATCATATTTTGTGCTCGTAATTCACGAAGCTTTACAACAAGATTCAATCGAAAATTGGGCTTTGAGCCCCAAAACATGCCTTGGGGGGATTCCATGCCCAACAGGCCCCCAACACAAACATCGTGACTCACCCTCGAGTCACTCTTTTGGTGTGGCGATCTTTGCGTGGAGTCCCTCCAACTATTCTCGAATGATGCGGAGGTTAATAGTGCATTGAGCTACTGCTTGCTCGATCTGCTGCATACGCTATTCCGAGACCTTTGTGTTTGAACTCATTCTCTACATCTATACTGGTATCTGCTGCATATTTTTATAGTCTCATGCCTTTGTTTAAATCCTTGGAGCACAAAGACTGTGCTTCTGCTGACTAGTCAAATAGTCGGCCCACCCATGTAGGGCTTCAAGTAGTTGCCATTCACTTTTCCTGGGAAAGGTTCTCCATTTAGTATGACTAGCTAGACTGCACCTCCATCTGTGACCTCCTTAACCACGTATGGTCCCAGCCAATGCATTCTAAACTTTCTCGAGAATTTTTCAAACTTACTGTCATACAAGAGAACTAAGTCATTTACCTTGAAAATGCGCAACTTAATATGGGAATTATGTTAGTCCATTTCATGTTTCTTTTGTACCTACTGATGAAAACCATCCAAGGACTATTCCTCCTCAAGTTCTTCAAATTACGCGAGCCTTTCTTCCAAAGCTTTGTGGTCTTTCATACCTGTGAGCATTGTGATGCATAGACTAGGTACAATATACTCCATTGGCATGACAGCTTCCACGCCATAAACTAGCCGGAAAGGTGCTTGTCCTGTCAATTTCTTGCATGCTGTCCTATAAGCCCATAGAACTACAAGTACGCGCAGGTCCCAATTGCTTCGTTGTGCGTTAGACACTTCAGTTAGTGCAGTCTCTAGTATTTTTTTGAAGGCTTCTAGTGTCCCATTGGCTTGTGGGTGATACGGTGTGCTTTTTTGATGATACACCTGGAATTCTTATATGAATGCGTTGATGGTTTCGTTCAGGAAATGTGTACCATGATCAGTCATTAAGATTTTTGGACAACCAAACTGGGTCAACACATGTTCAAACAAAAACTTTTTAGCCGTAGTGGCCATGCAAGCTTTGACCATTTTCACTTCTGCCTAACACGTGAGGTACTCCATCGCAATGATGATGTATCGCGTGCCCATTTTTCCCCAGGGTTTGACAGGTTCCACAAATTCGATTGCCCACTTTTCGAAGGGCTGCAGCGTCATTTGCAGATTCAAAGGAATCTCATCCCCTCATGATGGTTTACCGGTCCTTTGACATATATCACAAGCCTTACATTGTGCTTTTGAATCCGGATGAAGGGTTGGCCACCACAACCCTATGTGAGAATCTTTTGTGCAGTTGTTCATCCTACATAGTGTCCTCCTGCAGCGCCCCCATGTGCTTCCGTAAGGATTTGAATTCATTCAAATTCAGGTATGTACCTTCACAATATCAAATAATTTCCCATTTTGTATAGGTTCCCTGCGATGACAAAAAAATCCACCGCTCGCACCACCAATTCCTTCTTCTATTGGATGGAGTATTCCTTCAGCACCATCCCTATTGTCAGAAAGTGGATTATATATTTGAAGTGTCCGTCCGTGATGCACACAACAAAGAGTTGTGCATCAAGTAATCCTTCCTCCAAACTAGTAGCTTCCTTGCCCATCTCAATACGTGACAAGTGATCTAGTCCTACAGTCAGGCATCTAGGTTTTTCCATGACCTCAAAGTCATATTCTTGGAACAATAAGAGCCACCTACATATACACCCCCCCAACACAGGCTTATTGACCAAGTACTTTACCGTGGAATGGTCTGTATACATCTTGAAATGTCCTCCTAGTAAATAGTGCTGGTATTTTTGGAGTGTGTACACCATAGCCAATCCCTTGTGCTCAGTTGTGGAATAGTTATTTTCAACTTTGGACAATCTACGACTTGCAAATGCGATAGGGTGATCGAAGCCCTATCAACCCTCTTGTGTGAGCACTTCTCCTAGTGTGATACATGACGCATCAACATGGACATGAAACTCCACATCCCATTTTGGGAAGACCAGGATTGGAGCGAAGGCCAATTTCCCCTTTAGGACATCCATGCTCTTCATGCAATCATCATTCCAGTAGAATGTGAGATCCTTTTTCAATAGTTTCTCCATTGGCATGGTGATCTGGGCATAGCATTTGATGAACTTCCTATAGTACCTTGTGTGTCCCAACATAGCGTGCAACTGTTTAACACATCACGGTGCTTCGAAATTCAGAATTACTGCAATCTTCGCGTGGTCTACCACTAGTCCCTATTTGCAGACCACATGTCCCAGTAGGTTCCCAAAGGGAATAAGGAATGTACACTTCTTAAGGTTCAACACAATCTCGTGTTGTCGGCAAGTATCCAACATCAAGCATAAGCTTTCTACGTGGTGCTTAAACAATCCAAAGACAGTCCAATCATCCAAATAGACCTTCAAGCATTTGTGGATATATTCTTTGAAGGCGACAACAACTATGCGCAAAAATATGGCTGGTGCATTTTTTAACCCAAATGGCATGACGGTGTATTGAAAGCAAGCCCATTCAGTGGAAAAGGTGGTCTTTCTCCTATCTTCTGGATTTTAATCTGGTGGTATCTTGAGAACCCATCGGTGAAAGAATATGCTTCTTGCCCGCTGGCATTTTCTAATACTTCATCTATGAACGGGATTGGGAATGGGTCATGTACACAGGCATCATTCAACTTCCTGAGGTCCACACATATTCTTATCTCACCCTTCTACTTTTTCTCCTACACTACCATAGGGCTTACCCAGTCGGATTCTTCCACCGACTCAATAATCCCAGCTACGAGCATTTTGTCTAGTTCCACGTAGACCTTTTCCTTGTACTTCGGATTCAAGTGGTAAGGTCTCTGCTTAACTAGCTTTGCGTTGGGTTTTAGGGTGATCTTCACCATCCCTAAATGGCCAACGATCCCCTTTAATTTTGTAATATTGGTCGGGAATAAGTCTTGGTACTTGTGGAGTAACTCAATGACCTTATCTACCATGGCATCATCCCAATAGTCACAAAGCATTGCATACTTCTGTTTGGCCTCTGTCCCAATGTTTACCTACTTCATTTTTACCAGCACGGTGATGTCAGGATCTTCAATCAATGGTCCTTCAACCTCGCAATAGCCTTCAGTTTCTAGAATGTTAATTTTTCATGGATCTTCATCATCCTCCTCAATGTTTAGATTGTAACACTCCAACACGCAACTCAGCTGGGTCACCCACTCTGACTGAAGCACTTCCATTGGCTTCTGTGGTATTCTGAAGATAGATTCTTTTACTACTTGTAGCACATCATCAATAGTATCCCACCAATGATCCTCAAATGTGAAGGTTAATAGGAATCCTTTGCACAAGATATCCCATTCGCTCGTGCATGGTGAAGCTCCATCTCAGTATACCAATTCATGGGTATGATTTCTAGGGTATGACAGAACAGGTGCGCTCACTTAGGTTGTGGCTCTTCCCCGTAGACCTTGGTCCATTTCGTGAGGTGTGCACGTGGATCATCCTGTCCATCATACTTGTCAGTTAGCCACATCTGAGGCATCCAAACCACATGCACATCATCCTTCTGCATTCAAGCCAGTCCTCAAAATTCTACTGGTGCGTACCCCACCACCTTGCAGGCATAGCGCATAGTACCCATTTCATACCATCGAAACACTGTTGTTCTAGTACTCTTTCAAATTTGTTCAGGAAGTCATCCACCTTGCTCAACCTGTCATACATAGGCATATCTCTTACCTCTATTACCACACAGCGCAGTGACCTTGTCATCATGTTACAGTTGAGTGTGGTTAGCTCGTGTAACCGATTCTGCATCATTCTATTTCCTCGTCTGAAACTGAGGTGCAGGAGCTTTCGCACTCCCACGAAATCCTACCATCCACTATTGGATTTACCCAATCCTACCCCCGCGCGGTTATCTTGTAGATACAGTCTAAATCGTCATTGTTATTGTATTCACGCATTGGCTCTATGTAGTGCGATCCTTCCATAGGGTCTAAAGGTACCACTATGAACAATGAATTTTTCTCAAAACTCATCTTGTGCTTCTTTAGATTTATCACCCCATTCATGTCAGTGGCCCAATCTATTCCGAGTAGCGCGGGATAGGGATTGTTGTCATCAACAATCTCTATCACTTCAAAATCTGCAAGTGTGCTCACACCTTTAATATCTACCATTATTCCCTACAATCTTCCCATAGGTAGGATCTTTTGTTGGTTTGACATTCGCAATTGAATGGAAGACCATTGCAACGTAGGCCTGCCCATGCGCTCCCATGTATCTTTGGGAGGATGTTTGCATCCAATCCTAGATCCAAAATCACTTGATCCATTTCATATTCCCCAATATTCATAGTCAATCTCATCTCCCTTCCTGTTTGTGTCGTGTGCTTTCCGAGCTTCCGGACTACGCACGGTTCTCCTGGCACAATCCTAGCACATCTAGTTATGATTTCTTGCAGCCCCTTCAAAGCCTTGCTTTCGTGTAGCAGCTTCATGCATGTCTCTAGGAATGTAGTGAGCATCAATGGGTCCATTTCTAGTTCCATTCTATCTTTACTTCCTGAAGTAGAGACATCCGCAAAGCTCTTCTTAGCTTCCAAGAATGTCTCTTTAGCATGCTCTAGATCAAATTCAAGTTCCTTCATCAGAGCCTTGCGAACCCAGGTACCTTCTTCGGGTTGCTTGCCCTTGTCATCCCTCATCATAATACCGCTTTGAAGCACGATATTTACATTTGGGTCTTCCTCGCGCGGCTTAGACCTCATCATTTGTAGGTTTTGAGTCGGGGGAGGTTAGAGTGCTCTTTTATTGAACAACCTCATTATTAGCATGGGAAAATCCTCCATCTCATGATCAAACTAGGTACAATATAACCATGATGGTCTCATTAGATTTGTACAATCGTGTGCATAATTCCCTAGTCCTCCGCAATTGTAGCATATCATTTGTCTGCGACCTCTCCCTGGTCCCATTCCACCTCGACCTCATCCACACCCCTAAAATCTAGTGTGCACCATCCCTACATTTTGATCGATGGCTCATGTTTTGGTTTGAACTCTGTAGGTAGGAGTCTAGTCCATCATTAGTTCATAACTTCTATAGGTATGCTCATCGTGGCCTACTGACCTGCAGAAATTACAGAACAACTGTTGGGAATTCTATGTATACTTTTGTAATAGATGGCAATTATAGGTAACATGCTTCCCTCATATCTGACAAATCACGCACCATAATGAAGGCACCACGCTCGGTCCTGTCTGCAGTCTCAATGGCATTGGTCCTCCTCCCACAAGGTAGTTCGAGAAGAATAGACCATGGTCCTTGTCATGTCCTTGGCCTTTGCACTTTATGCACCATACCTCCCCGCGTTCTTCTGGGCGAGCTATCCTGTCTTGTTTCAAACTCTACATCTAAAGGCACAAGTTTTTCAACTACACATGGATCTGTTGAACTCCCAAGTTAGGATCTTATATCGGGGTCTCATGCAATCTCATTTCGATCTCCAAGGCCTCAGCTTGAGTGTTTATCTTCTGTTGTGACAACGCGTTCCTTAGATGCAGTGTTAGCAATGCTACAAACCATGCGCGGTGTTTCCCATCCATCAAGGTCATATTGGCTTCACAAATTGTACACTTCAGTCTCTGATCTAGCTCCCAGGGGGTCTCACCTGGAAGCATCATAATTTCCTTAAATCCAATGAAAGACTGTGTCTCTGATTTTGGCCTACTAAATTCCTTGTTTAGCATGGCTTGGAAATCTGTGATCCCTACGCTTGGATTGTCATTGGAACGCTTAATGTACCAAGTCAGTGCGTGATCCTACAGAGCACTAACCAGCATTTCTTTCTTTATTTTTTCATTCATGACTCCCTGCGCTTCCCATATAGCCCTTATCACAAACCAAAATTGGTCCAGATCTTCATTCCCTACTCCTTTGGACACCGAAAACTTTATCGCGCTTGTCATATTGAAATATGGTGGTGGTGGAGGTGGTGTGGGTGAAGACGGGGGTTAATATGGTGAAACTGGTGGTGGTGTAGGTGGAGGTGGTATGTGCGGAATTCGCTGCTTTATCAAATTGATCACACTTCTTGGCGAAACCTTCGCGAGCTCTTCCTGGCTTTCTTGCAAAGGTGAAATCAAGGGGCTGGTTTCTAGTTCTGCTCTACCTTCATTTCTGTAGATCCTCCCACTTCGTGTAGCCCCAAACATCAATTTACTCGCATAACCCTATTTTCACACAGTAGAATTTTAATCCAAGTGTTCAAATATTTAATGTACTTACCTCGCGGTCTTTTGAGGAAGCATCATTCCACCTCGCTATAGCTTACTAAAGTATCTACCGCGAACTCGATGATAAATCCTCTTATAATTCGATCGAGCTAGTGATCCACAATACACACAATCTTATCCTCCGATGCTTCCAGTCTACGCACCAATTTTGGAGTCCACATAGTAGTTTTGTTGATCCTACACCTTCCTTGATTGTTTGCTAGCTTCTCAATCCACTCGTACAACTCAGAGGGGAAGGATGCAAAGAAAATTTCATGGATTTCCGTATATAAGTAACAATCTAACCACTCTTCCTTTGATAATCACGGATTCCTATTTTCCTATGCCACGAACTCGTGAATCTTTCTATCCAACTACTCTTCAATTCCTCTCTTTGTCGGATCCCAATGATACGACATCGACATCTCTATGCAAATCCCAGTCTCGACAACAAAACCATTTGTTGGCTTATTAAGGCCTGACCCAGGTTTAGATTTATTTTAGCCAAACAAATCCCAGTACTACTAGCCCTTTCAGCAATAGTCCACAAAGCGTGGACTGAGGTCTCATCTGAAGTAGTATGGGATGGTGCTAGAACCAATTTCTGCACCCTGCAGATGTCTGATGAGTTCAAGTGGTTCGTGGTTTAACCCTGTGCACAGATGGCTTTGCACACCTTCCCGTACCTCGCAGCATGATATACTGCCTTCATGTGGCCCTACTTAGGGGTTGAATGCCATGCTTCTATGTGATTACCCAAGACCTTACTAGTGTTCCAATGTTAGTTGATTATTTTAACCTACTTGCGTGCTTTAAGTTATACTTAACAACATAAACCATTCATCGAGGTGCGTGCGGTAAATAAATAATATATTTTCAAATTATATCAAACATGCATTACCCCAAGAATAGATACACAGAATTATGATAAAAATTCTCTTTATTAATTCCTTCCTTGGTTACAGACTCGACTCGCCTTGCGCACTCAGCTACAGGGGTCCACGCACTCAACTACAAACTACTAGGCCTCTGCACGCTTAGTTGCGGATCCCTCTCCTACTCTACGACCCAAAGACACACTTTACACTTCAACTTAGTCACTTATACTTCTTCCTACTTCTCCTTTCTTTTCTACTTAGAGCCTCGCTCTATTTATACAATCCCATGGTCCGCGGACCATGGGCAGGTCTATCCAACCGACATTACATTACAAAACTAGGGTGGACAACCATGTGACTCTATCATACTTTTGCGCCCCGCACCTGTAATTCGCGAAGCTTTGCAACAAGATTCAGTCAAAACTTGGGCTTTGAGCCCCAAAACATGTCTTGGGGGGATTCCATGCCCAACAGTAGTTTCCTTGACTAGATCTACAAAATACCATGGGCATAAAACCATCATGCCCAAAACCATGTGTGAACTCCATGCACAAAACCATAGGTAGGTCTTCCCACCTAATATAGGGTCAAAAAAAAATATTTGGGGCGTTGCCCCGAACCTCGTGTAGGGGGCTACCACCCTCCTCCAAACCCCCCCATAAGGGGGGTTGCTTCCCCTCTGTGACCCCCCTACTATTCTCAGCGCATTAAAGGGAGTACTAGCCACCCCCCCTCTAACTCCCCATATTCTCACCTAGGGCTAATCATGGAAAGAATATAACACACACCCAACATTCTCCCACTTGTTGTTTTCTTTCCACATGGGGACATGGGAGAGCTTAGTTGTTGGTCTAGTCCTACAATTCCCATTCTTTCTCTACACAAAGAGAACTTCTTAGTTCTCACAGACTTTTTCAATGCATATGTAGTATTCTTTGAAGTGTCCACTTTTACCAGTAACACTTTTTGTCCTCAACCATATCCCTTACAAAATGATACTCAACATCAATGTGATTTGTCTTTGAATGATAAGAAGGGTTATTAGCCAAGAAAATTTCACTTTGGCTGTCATAGTGTTTCCTTATAGCTCGTTGTACTAAACCCATAGTTGAACACAATCTCTGCAACCAAACTACTTCCTTTCTTACATGAGTGGTTACCATGTATTCTGCCTCTATAGTTGAAAGTGCCACTACATATTGTCTCTTCCTCATCCAACTAACTACACCTCCAAAATAGGTTAAACACATACCCACTTGTTGATCTTCTCTAATCCAGATCTCCAGCCTAGTCTGCATCAAAAAATCCAAAGATGTCCAAAACTCTATCCAATCTTGGTCTTCCTTGATAGCACATACCATAATCACTAGTTCCATGCAAATACTTGAAAACTTGCTTCACTGTTGTCCAATGCTCCTTCCATAGTTTTGACATAAACTTGCTCAATACTCCCATTGCATGTGCAATTTCGGGTCTAGTATATACCATTGCATACATTAGGCTACTCAATACACTTGCATATGGAAGATGGGACATGTCCTCTTCCTCTTCTTGTTTCTTGGGACAATGTTCAACAGATAGTTTTACACCTACAAGAAGAGGAACCTTGACTGGTTACTATCCTGCACATTAAACCTCTAGAGTATTGTCTCAACCTACTTCCTATGGTTTAACCAAATCTTCCTCTTTGCCTGATCTCATTTAGTTTCCATGCGCAAAATATAGTTTGCAGCACCAAGATCTTTCATGTTGAATTTGGAGGAAAATTGGGTCGTCAAATCCTAGATAATTTCTTTGTTATTTCCAATTAGCAACATAACATCAATATACAAGACCAAATAAATAACACGAACACCAATTAATTTAAAATACACAATGATTTTCTTTGCTTCTGGTGAAGCTAAGTCCCCATATAAATGTATCAAATTTCTGATACCACATCCTTGGTGACTATTTTAACCCATACAGAGACATTTTTAACCTGCATACCAGTTTTTTCTTACCCTTCACCATAAAGCCTTCAGGAGCTTCATGTAGATCTCTTCTTCCAGATCCCCATGAAGAAATGTTGTCTTCACATCCATCTATTCTACCTCAAAAGAAAAAGCAACAATAACAAATAAAAGTAATCTAATAGAAGCTACCTTGACAACAGGAGAAAAAATATCACCAAAATCAATTCTCGACACCTGGGAATAACCTTTTTCTACCAACCGAGCTTTGTATTTATCCACCTTTCCTTATGCATTCATCTTCTTCTTAAACACCCATTTTCTTCCAATGGGTTTCCTTCCAGCCGAGAACTCCACCAGATTCCAAGCCTCATTTTTGTCCAAAGATGCCATTTCATCAACCATGGCCTCTTTCCAGATTTTTTCATCATTTGAATCTACTGCCTCCCTCACAATTATGGGATCATCATCATTAATAGATAAAGAAAAATTTGAATAGAAAGAATATGGACTATACCTTTCTCGTTGCCTTCTTTCTTGGACTAATCTTCTCATAACTAGAGTTTGTGGCTCTTCATCTTTTGATTCCTCTTCTGTTGTAGAATCTTGTTCTTCCTCCTTTAGCTCAAACTCTATCTTCTCAGGTTCCTTTGGTAGGAATTCATTTTTAATAACATCTTTCACCTCTCTAAACACCACATATTGGTTGTACACAACCTTCCTTATTTCTGGGTTCCAAAGCTTATAACCTTTCAAACCATCCATACACCCAATAAAGATGCACCTTTCATATTTACTATCCAACTTGGTTCTTTTCGCCTCTGGAACATGTACATATGCATCACAGCCAAATACCCTTAGATATGAAAGAGAGGGTTTATTACTAGTTCATACATCTTGTGGATACTTATCCTCCAATGTTGATGAAGGTTATCTATTGACCAGGTAACATGCATTCTCCACCACCTCTACCCAGAATCCCCATCCTAACCTAACACCACTGAGCATGCTTCTTGCCATTTCCATCAATGTCCCATTCATTATTTCTACAACTCCTTTTTACTGAGGTGTGTATGGAGTAGTCTTCTGCCATTATATATGACACTTTTTACAGAACTCTTCAAATTCCTTCTTGCAGAACTCTCCATTGTTATCTATCCTCAGCACCTTTATCTTCTTCTATCTATTTTTCCACCAAAGCCTTAAATTATTTAAACATGTCAAAAATTTGAGATTTCTTCCTGAGGAAATATATCCATGTATTCCTTGAGAGGTCATCTATAAATTTTACATAGTACATAGACTTGCCCAGTGATGGAACCGACGTAGGTCTAAACACATCACTGTGCACAAGCTCTAATATCATTTTCGCCCTCTTAGTAGCAGAGGGGAAACTCACTCGATTTTTCTTCCTATATACACAATTTTGACAGAAGTTAAAATCCAGAGAGAAATTAGACATACCTTCTACTGTATCATTACCATGAAGTATTCGAAGGCCCTTCTCTACAATATTTCCAAGCCTTTGATGCCATAGTATGGTCTTTTCTCCAGAGACCACTAGATTTTTCAATCCACTTTTAGGAACCACAGAATTGTTGCACCCATCAATAATAGTGTTGCCCAGAAGCTTTTACAGAGTTCCAATCTGAACTCCCCACATCAATATCAGTGTTCCCCGAACCATCTTGTATGTATCTTTCTCGAACATTGTTTTTACACCTCCATCATCCATCTTGCTTACAGAAAATCATATTTTTGGCTAATGTAGGAATATGCAGGGCACCAGGAAGTGTTCTAATCCTTCCACCTTGCAACTTCAGCTTGACTTTTCCATGTCTAACAATTGTAGCCTTCTCGTCATACTCTAAGAAGACATCACCACCATCATATTTCTCATGCTCACATAACCACTCCCCATGGAGAGTGAAGTAAAAGGATGCACCTGAGTCAATCAACCATGCCTCATGGTCTACATGTGTACTTGAATAAGAAGCTAAGTACACATCCCCACCTTAATCTGAGGTAGTTTCTGCCCCTGCAGAAGGATCATCGTCAGATCCCTTTCCTTTTTTAGGATATTTAGATCTACAGTCATTTTTGAAGTGCCATTCATTTCCTCATTTCCAGCACAACTTTACAGGTTTTCCTAGAGATTTAGATCTCCCACTAGATTTGGATCTCCCACTTGAGGACTTTTTTTTTATGTTCTGGGACCGTTCTCATACACACAAGGAATCACCATTCTGGCCCTCCATATTTTTCCATCTCATCTCCTCTAACAACAAGGATTAGACTATTTCATCAAACTATAAGGTATTTGTATTGCTACCTATTGCAACAACCAGACTAACCCACGAATCTGGTAGAGAACACAGTAAAATGATGCACTTCCCTTCATCTAGATTTTAATATCAATAGATAAAAATTGGCTTACTACAATATTAAAGGAATTCATATGATCTGTCACTAAGTCTCTATCCTTCATCCTCAAGTTATACAACTTTTTCTGTAGGAATATTTTATTCACCTGAGACTTAGATTGGTACAAAGTCCCTAACTTGTCCCATAAATCCTTTGTGGAATCTTTCGCTAATATATTCAATAATATTGAATCTAAGATACAGAACAGTATTTTTCTCTCTTCTTTCTGATCCAACTTCTTTTAGTCTTCCTCGAACATTATCGTTGGTTTAGTACCCAGATCTACCACAATCCACTAATCTTTATCCATCAGCAAATCCTTCACCTTGAGTTTCCACAACTTAAAACTTTGACCATTAAATTTCTCAATCTCTATATTTCCATTACTCGCCACCTTTTTTCACTACAAGAATCAATCCCATAGATCTCCCACTGAACAGGGTCTACCACAGGCCCGAGAGAAACCCCTCAGCAGCAAAGGCGTCCCCTTGAAGTCGAAACAACTTTGTTACCAAAAGTAGGTTTTAACCCTATACAAAAATTACCTGCAAAAGAATTGTTACAAAATAGAAAAATATACAATGGCAAGAAACATAAAACAAATAGATAGAGATTTCCCCTGGATCCTAAAACCGGGACTACTAGATTGATTTTTCATTATATTCTTTTCAAATGTTACCAATATATATATATATATATATATATATATATATATTATATATAGATATAGATATATTACATATATATACATGTCGAAGTACCAATAAACCCCAATACATTAGCCATGGATTAGTACATAACTGTACTTCCCTTGACCTAATCTACAAAATATCATGGGAATAAAACCATCATGGCCAAAACCATGTGTGAAATCGATGCACAAAACCATAGGTAGGTTCGGCCATCTAATTTAGGGTCCAAAACAAAAAAATCAGGGTGCCGCCCCAAACCCTATATAGGGGGCCTACCACCCCCCTACAAACCCCCCGACAAGGGGGACTATCGCCCCCCTTGTGACCCCCCCCCTGCACCTAATGCAATGAATAGGGGGTTGTACGCCCCCCCTCTAACCCCCCAACTTCTTGCATGGGGCTATTCGTGGAAAGAATATAACACACTGGGTGCTTTCCAAGTGTTGAAATTGATACATTATGTGTACGGACAAAGAATAAAGGTAGAAGAAAAGGACTGATTGAAGGATAAGTACCATTATTTTATTTCAGTTTCAATTATGCATGTGATATATGACTCTAATTTATATGGTTACATGTGATCTATGATTATGGTTTATGTTGATTGCATGTGATTCATGATTTTGAATTATGAAAATTGAGTTGAGCTTTGAGCTAACCAGATGTGACATGCTTATACATGATGATTTGATAAAACAACTAGTTTGACTTGTTGTGATAGGAAGTGAACAACATTGCAGGTGTACATTATTGACAGGCTACCAATGAGGCATGATTTGAGTTTATTTTAGTTTGTTTTGAATCTCATGGAAATTATGTTCTTTATACAAGAAAGCATGAAAATGTCATGTTTGGGTGGTTGGAATTGGATATCAAAAAGTTAGCAACAACAATAAAAGGAATTGGAACACGTAGCAATATGTTGGTAAAGAAATTCAAGAGCAGAGCCATTGTGAGATACTAGTATGCAATAGTGTACATTGATTTCCATGAGCATGTTATGACCAGTGTGATGGTTTTGAGGCAGGGATATGCCTTGGTTTTTGGACCTTCCAATGTGAGAAAACCTTGCCAAGGGAGTGGTCTCCTGAGGGACTGTGTAGCAGAGAAGGGGATTCTAAAAAAACTTGGAAGGTGTGTGATTGCATGGAAGGGGGTGACCGGATTTCTCTAGGGACTGTGTAGCAGAGAAAGGAAGGCCATGGATGGATTTTTTTTTTGTCATTAGCATTTCCAGATGGAATTAGATGCACATTAGGAGTGTTCCCTGGAACAATGAGCTAGTAACATTTCACTGAGAGGACAAGTGGCGCAGGATTGTAGCACTAGACATTGGATACAACTTTTACCTTGGTAGTGGATTTTGGCCTTCCTAGGAAGGAGGTGAATCCTAGTATTACTTTGAGGGTGGAGGTGTGAGCCTCTGGATTCCCTTACTGTTGATACAGGAATTGTATCCTTTATTTGTTGGTTGATAAAATGTGCATATGTGAATATGTGTATATTAATGTAAACACTGTGTCGAGATGTGTTTATAAGGATCCATAGATAGTATGTTTATTTTCCTGTCGAAGAAAATGTGCATGAGATTATATGTGGTTGTTATTGTAAATACTGTAATGAGTTGTGGTATAAAGCTCCAGTAAACGGTATGTTTGTCATGTTTTCAGTAGTGGTCATTGTAAATACTACAACAAGTTATGTTGTAAAGATCTGTAGGTAGTAAGTTTTGCTTTCAGCAGTTTGTTGGTTTATAGGTGTAATTGAACACCAAGGAAGGTTTTCCCCCAAAGGAGAGGGTTTTGTAACAACCCTGGTTGATTTTTCATGTAAAAAAATAAATAATACCAAGGTCATGGAACACATATTCCAAGCTGAATGGCGGGAAAAACATCCTAATGGGTGTTCATTTGGTTTATTATGGCTAAAGGAAATTGACCAAGTCATTGGAAAACGCATTTCAAAAGGAAAGAGACATTACTTGGAATTTATTTATGAAAATAAAGGAAAATGGGAGAAAAGGAGGGTGAAAGGTCATAGGTTGCATGTGAGGAGGAAATTGAAGAAAAAATACTGGAAATTGAAGAAAATAGAGGCCTTATTGATAAAAAGGCTTATGAGGATCAGTTCATGGATTTTTTTTAGTGTTAGCTTTTGTTAGTTCACTTATGGCTCTCTCTTCTCTTCTCTCCTTCTCTCATACTCTTGGACACTTAGAGTATTCTTTCAGCACTTTAGCATATATTGGATTTGGAGAAAGAAGTCAAAGAAAAGAAGGAAAGCGCAAGGGGACAATGGATCAGCAACTACAGCTAGATTTCTTTGCAGGTATCGAGTTACATGTATGGTTTCCTTGCTAGTTTTGGCATGCATGGAACATGCATGTGGTTGATTTTTTATGATTTGTCATTGTCTTGGAGGATTTCTTGAATTGACAGTGGTTTTTGTTGGGCCAGGAGGTAACTCCTCAAATGAATTGTGTTCTTGCATTAAGGTTGATCATATATATATACATGGAGGGAGAGACACTTGGGCTTCATCTCCCAGTGTATCTTCATATTCCAACTCTCCTTATTTTATATTTATATTATTTTACACATAATCACTCAATCCCAAGGATTAGGTGTCAACATTCACCCTTTTAATCTGAAGGGATGTTGGTGAGTCCAAGCATCATTCTGAATCTTTTGAACTTTTCTCTTCCAAGTGCTTTGGTGAAGATATCTGCAATCTATTCATTTGTGGAACAATTGCGTAGATGGATCATCTTGGCCTCAACATAATGTCAAATCCGATGGTATTTGTATTGATGTGCTTCGTTCGATCATGGAACTTTGGGTTCTTGGCCAACTTTACTGCCATTAGGGGACTTTTGAGGTCTAAAATGGGCCTCCTAAGAAAAAGCAACCAAAACAAACTTTATAAGAACCAATAGGATTCAAGATGATTTTGTCAACCATGGCGGATGATTCACCATTTTTGGAGTAAAAAAGTAAAAAGATTAAAAAATAACAAAATAATAAAACTACTTTTTCAACTCGTATTTTCAAATTATCTCCCTAAGTTTTTACTCAAATTTTGAGTGGGAGTACTCGTTGAATGCAAAATGTAATTCCTCATCCAAAGAGTACCCATGTTGCATACTTCTGACGAACCCCGCTACACGAAAAATGAGAAACACATGAAAAAACGTGATTGCAATCACGTTTTTCATGTATTTCTCAGTTTTCATGTAGAAGATTTTGTTGAAAGTATGCAACATGGGTACTCCTTGGATGAGGAATCAAATTATGCATCCAAGGATTATTTCCGCTCAAAACTTGCGTAAACCCATAGGGAGATAAGTTGAAAATACAAGTTGAAAAAACAATTTTTTCTTTTTTCCCTCTAGAATTTGATGATGTCATCTAATCTTATTTTATTATTTCCACTATTATTTTATAATTTCCTTAGGAGCCCATTTTATACCTCAAAAATCCCCTAATGAGAAGTGTTTTCAATCATGAGTGGAATTGAATGCACTTGTTGCACCTGAAAATCTTATAGAATTTTCCTAAGCCACACAATTTCCTTTCTTGCTTCAATTGCTACCACATATTTTGTCTTTGTTGTGGAATCTGCTGGAAATGATTCTTTGTATGACCTTTAGGAGACAACTCTGAATCCAAGGCTCATAGTATAACCTAAAGCAGATAGCGGGTTTCTTTATCTCAATCGAAGTTTGAATCATAGTATCCAATCAAGCTAAGGTCAACCACTTGTGTATACTTAAGTCCAAAGTCTTAAGTTCCCTTCAAGTACTTTAGAACTCTTTTTGCAGCAAACCAATGTCCCTCGCAAGGATTTTTCATAAACTTAGATAGGATTCCAACAACAAATGAAATGTTTGGTCTGGTAGTAGTCAGGTAGTTGAGACTTCCTACAAGTTGTCTATACTTTGTTGCATCCTCAAATTCTTTTCCTTAAGTGGATGTGAGCTTTAAGTTTTGTTCCATTGGAGTAGTCAAAGGATTGCACCCAGCCATGTCAAACTTGTTCAACAAATCTCTAATGTGCTTCTTCTGAGAGAGGAATATAAACTTTAGATGTTGAGTTATGTCAATACCAAGATAGTAGTGAACATGCCCCAAGTCTGCCATTTCAAAACCTTTGCTCAATTCCTTATTTATGGATGCAACATAGCTCTCATTGTTCCCTCTCATCAAAATATCATCTGCATACGTCATAAGATATACACCTGTTCTTCCAACTTTCTTGAAAAAAAAAGTTGCATCATCAAAATCATAATGTTTGAAGTTCAGTTTTAGAAGATACTCCGTTAACTTCTCGTACTAGGCTCATGGTGCTTGCTTGAGGCCATACAAGGATTTTACAAGCTTGCATATTTTATATTCTTGACCCTTCACAATAAATCCTTCTAGTTGGGATGCGAAAACATTCTCTTTCAAATCGCCATTCAAGAAAGCAGTTTTTACATCCATTTGATGGACTTTCTAACCGTTCTGAGATGTCAAGACAAAGAGTGTTCATATGGTAGCCCATTTTGTTGTGGGGGGGAAATTATCCTCATATTTGACCCATTCCTTCTATGAAAAACCTTTTTCCACAAGCTTGGCTTGTCCTTGTCAAGTAAGCCATCAAATTTATACTTGTTCTTGCAGACCAAGTTTAGTTCCCAATGGAGGATCAACCAACTTTAAATTGCCATTATTTATCAAGGAATCATACTCTTTTTGCATCACTTCTTTCCATTCATCATGAGAAGATTCTTCTTTGAAGGAACTTGGTTCAAAATCTATAGAAAAAATCAGTTCACAATTATAAGAAACATCCATATCAACAGGTGAATTAGTATATTCTACTTACCTCCATTCTGCCTAGTTGAAGTTATTGTTCCTATCTTTCCATCCTCATGGGGACAAATACTTTCAAGTGTCTTTGTCAGCCATTTTTGAGGACCTTTCTGAGATGGCCAAGGATACTTAGTTGACTAAGTTGGGAATGAATCATGATTGAATCTCCCAATTCTATCAATCACATCACTAAAAGTGTCATCAATGGATGGAGCTTCATATGGGGGAGAGGGTTCTTTAGAAGAAGATTCCACAGATTGATCCAGTATAGGAATCCCCCCTTCAAGATGTGGAATTTCGTTATCAGATTCTTGAAAACACTTGGCATGTCTGAATCTACTAGAGCAATCAAGTTGTCGCTCAACAACATTGTTAGCCTTGGAAGATTCAAGAAAGATCACATCTCTATATACTACAAACTTATTATTAACTTCATCATAGACATGGTATGCTTTGGAGGTAGTTGAGTACCCCAAGAAGATACACTTACGACTCCTTTCACTAAGTTTGTTTCCTTTTTCCTTAGGTATCAAGGCATAATAGGTGGAACCAAAGACCATGATATGCTTTACCGAAGGAATGTGGCCATATTTTCATAAGGAGTTTTGTTTCTAATAGCATTATATGGACACATATTATTTATATACATAACACATAGAACTGATTCAACCCAAAACATAAATTTTACATTCTTGAAAAAATCATGGAATGTACAATATTTAATATTGTCCTATTTATTCTTTCAGCTACTGTATTCTGTTGGGGATTATAGGGCACAATTGTTTTATGTTTGATCCCATGATGGCGAAGATAGTTTTGAAATTCATTTGAAGTGTATTATTTTCCATTATTAGTGTGAATAGAGCCAATATGAGATTGTGGATCATTTTCAATCCATGCATGAAATTTCTTCAATGTTTGAAAAGCACCAGATTTGTTATTCAATAAATAAACCCAACACATTCTGGTGTAGTCATCAATAAATGCCATCATATATTTATTTCCATTTGCAGAAGGAACATGCATTGGGCCACATAACTCTGAATGAATAATTTCAAGTTTTATATGTGCTCTAGAATGTGAATCATGAAAATATTGTTTGATGTGCTTTCCTAAGATACAAGCATCACATTGCTTAGGTTTCCTAGGAATTGTCGGAAAACTAGTAACACCACTTTTCTTCAACATACAAAGACTGTTATAATTAAAAGGTCCAAGTCTAGCATGCCATAAAAGACTTGATGGAAATGTACCTTCATAATAATGAGGACTGTATGAGAAGTTTTTTGCACGAGCGAAGGTTCCTTGCAGCTTCAGAGGTCTTTCTTCTTCTATCCCCATCATGACAAGTGAGCAATCTAATGCTTTTATGACCTTAACCTTTCCATCAAACAAATGAATGGAGTGTCCTTGTTGGAGAATGTGGATCAAATACACAAAGTTTCTCCTCAACTCTAGGAGATATAGAACACCATGCAGAAGAAGTTCTGGAAGACTAGGAAGTTTAAGTCTGATGGTGTCAAGCCCTAATGGCTTGAGTTTTGACCTGTCTGCAAAGTATACTGCTCCATCTACATTATCAGTAATTTATTCAAAAAAATCTCTTCTAAAATTCATGTGGCAAGTTTCCCCTGAATTAAGAAACCAATCATGTTTCTAATAAGCAAGTGAAGCATTAAATAAGTTTTTAGTTACTCCAATATTACAATGCGCCACAACATAGAGAATGGATTCGGGTGCTTTACCTTTCCCTTTGTCATTGGTTTTACCTTTGGCTTCACTTCTTTCCTGCTCAATTTTGTCCCAAGGCAACTTACATGTGGATGCACCATGTCCATCTCTATTGCAACGTATGCAATGAAGATCATACTTTTCTCCTTAGAATTGTTTCCCTCCCTACCCCTAAAATTCCTTCTTCCTCTTCCTCTTTGGCCACCTCTTCCTCTAGAATAATCTCGTGTAAGATCCTTCTCTATATGTACAAGACACACAACATCTTTAGAATATTGAGGATTTGTCTTTTTTCCCAAAAGCCTTCTCTCTATCAACAAACTTCTTGTCAAGGTAATCTCCTTGAGGTTTCCACTTGCTTGCAATGACTCAAGATAATTTGAATAAGTGGGATATAGTTCCTTGACATAAGCTATGAGAAGAATGCCTATTTGAAAACCAGTGGTTTTTATATTGTGAATAATGGATCTAAATTTTGATGCTAAAGAAAGAGGGTCATCATTTTTCAATTCAAGACTGAACAATTTAATCATCAATTGAACAACTTCAAGTTCAGAGTGTGAGTCATAATGTTCCTTCAACTTTTGTAAGGCTTCAAAAGGATTTGATAATGGTGAAATATGGTGACTCACCTCTTCATTTACAGATGTTGAAATCAAGGCATAGGCCTTGTTGTTCTTATTTTCCTAGATGGAAATCACCTTATCTGAGGTGGGCTTTGCAATTTCACTATGCCCTTCTCCTACAAAAACTCCTTTCCACAACTCATTGAAAATGAGAGTGTGTTTTATCTTCCTTGACCATTCAGGATAGTTCTCTTTTCTTGAGAGAACTACTCCAACAATAGTTATCAGTGAATGAATTTTAAATATGTGTACTGTGTAAAAATGTACTTTGTTGCCAATATATATAAAAATTGCAATTTTGATGTTAAAAACTACACTCTAGTAGCAATATTTGAAAAATACAATTCCGATTGGCAGTATATATGACAAAGGTAATATCTGGGGGAGGGAGTATATGGGGGAGGGTTATATGAGGGGAGGTAACGTATGAGGGGAGGATTTTGTTTTAAATCACAAACAAGGCAACACAATGATATGGTGGTATTGGCTATTGGTTAATATAACATGACAACATTCAAGAGGAGTTAACCGAAGTGGGGAGGTATTAACCGGTGGGGAGGTATTATAATTAGAGCAGGATTCAATGTATTGGTATGGTAGTTAATATATTATAGCCAACAATTATATATTATAACCGATGTACGAGAGGAGTCGGTATACCAGGCATTAGATATAAAATCCACAATTGATGCAATTGACAATGTTCATATAGTTGTGCATCGTTTAACATATGGTGGTATCACACTGAGCATTCAACTATGGTATGGCACATACCATTCATCCAAGCAATCGAGTAGCGGTGATATGGTTCAGGTGGTGGGAGGTATGATTGGGAATGTTGTTAAGCGGTGATTTGATATATGGTCCGGGCGGTGGAGGGTGGTATAACCCAACAGCTTATATATTAATACGACCAATAAAATGGCCAACAGGTTATACTATTCAACAAATCCATGCCAACCAGGAGTCAAGGACCATCCACCAGGGCAACACAGTGAAGTCGACAATGTATGGGAGGAGGTTGTGTTGTAATATATGAAACTCAATGTGTGTGTGTGTGTGTGTTTGTGTGTGTGTGTGTGTGTAATGATGGCGATAGATATCACAACAGAGTCATAACACAGTATAAAAAACATTGGATTTCGATACACCTTATATAAAATGTTGTTTAGAGCATAGACCATACAACACAGTCATGCCAACACTCCAACATATTCATAACATAGATAGAGTTATTAAATATAGGCATACCATTTGCGTAGGAGAGCTTTAATGCACCTTTATTCGACTCTCACTACACCAAAACTCCTCCAGGAAGAAAATATCTAGCACCCTCATGCGTTCAACGTCTCCAGGAAGAAAACTCTAAATGGGAGAAGAAAACTAGTAGAATACACGAGTTACAAGTCTAGAAAGGGACTTGTGCTATGATACCATGTCAAGCTAGGAGGTAACTCCTCAAATTAATTTTGTTCTTGCATTAAGTCTGATCATAGATATATACATGGAGGGAGAGACTCTTGGGCTTCATCTCCCAGTGTCTCTTCATATTCCAACTCTCTTTATTTTCTATTTACATTATTTTACACATATTCAGCCAATCCCAAGGATTAGGTGTCAACAACTTTTCCTAGCCTTGCCATTTCCTGGATAGCCATGGTGTTGTGGGTTTTTCCACTTGTTTTTCTTATTGGTGCTCAAGTTCCTTAGGGCTTTTGGTTGAGCTATTAGTACATGGAGCCTTCATTGGACAAACAATATGGAAGCCCTGGAACAGCTTGGGTTGAGTTACTAATCATGGAAGCCTTCATTGAAAAAATGCTTTAGGGCCCTTGGTGGGTTGAGTTACTAGTCTTGGAGCCTTGGTTGGACAAATGCTCTGGAGCCCAATGATAGTTGTTAGCTAAGTTACTATTCCTAGAGCCAAGCTGGAACAAATTCTCTTGAGTCCTGGACAGCTTGGGTAGAGACCAATCAGGTGATTTTTAATGATGTCCCGCTGTGAGGTGGAATGACTGGTTGAGGTTTAAGGTGCTTTGGCCTCTAGAAGCTCGGGTTTGGTTTTATTTTAGTTATTCTATTAGGTCCCACATTCATGCTTGGAATATGGCATGGGGGTGACTAGCTAAAAGAAATATTTGGTTCAACCCAATCTATGGTCAGGTGATACGTCGAAGTCTCTGACTTGGTTGGCATTTTCATATGTTAATAAGAGGTATTTCTAATTTGAAATATGAGCATATGTATTGATTATGATGGTGATATTATGGCTGAGTGGCCATGGTTTACTTAAACATTGATGTTCTATTAATTAAATGGCTCTCTAGGTGAAATACCTGGAGAGTGTACACACACTCATGCACTTCACGCTTAGTTTCTATGTGGAGAATAACCTAATACATATAGGCTTTCACACAATGAGGTGGTTTGAACCACTCCCTGAATATTAGGATCTAAGATCTAAAGTTAGAATCTCAATCCTATCATCACTATAACAACTTTTTATATTTAACTTTCTCCATTATCTCCAACACTCCCCCTTAATGGAGAAAGGGTACTAAACAATAACACATGCCTACTGGTCTAGTCTCAGCTAGGCTTACAATTAAACACATGAAAAAAAAAAACTTGTTAACAAAGTTTTCATTTTTGTCTTCTTGCTTGAGAGTCCATGCTTGTTCATCTTGAGTTGAGGCTTAATCTTCACTTTCCTTGCCATGATATAGTGATGTCTCTTTGCCTCAATTCTTCTCCTATGAAGGAACACTTGAATTCTTGTCCTCCTCAAAATTATGACAGGCTGGATAGGAGAATTTTCCTTCTCACTATTTCTAGTGTTAATCATCTGAACGTTAGCAATGATGTCTTCACCATTCATTAATAAAACGTATTTCTTAACTTCATAAAGACATGGTGTTTTCAACCATGCTTCAAGAAACTTCATTTCTTCTTCAAAATTTGTTGTTGTTTCTTGCCTCCCAATATCTGCACAAAAAGTAACGTCAGACTTTTAAATAGGACCAAATTTACTTTCATCGTCCTGCTCCTTCATGAGAGCTTTCATTTCACCATCTCTCCCTACTTTATCCCTTTCTGCTGTCACAATTATGCTTTAACCCAGTTCTGTTGTTGCAGGCATGTTCTGGGTTTGATCTGTGTATGAGGATAATCCTTCCTTCTCACCAAATAGTAATTTATCAATAAGATGTTCTTCAATCATCAAATCGATCCATTCATCATGAGGTATATAAATCTCATCAAACTTGATTTCTACATCAAGAAGACTTTCAAATTCTACAATAATGGATTTGTTTTCATCATCACAAATTTCAGTTACTGGCACCTCTTTGCACTCAGCTTCATCTGACTTATCCCATTGATCTTAAATCATTTGTTCTTCTTCACACCCTTCCTGAAAAACAACGCGTGAGTTTTCAGTCTCACGTTGTTTTGGAACATATAGAACCTTTTGATAAGCGTGGTCATTAATACAAGTCTCATGAAAAAAATATCATCAGGATCAAATATGTCTAAAAGTGCAACCATATTGAAAATAGTCCAGCTTATCTCTCTTCAAGATTTGTTTCCAACTCCAAATGGTCCTCGAGCTCTAACAACCCCATTACCTCACAGGCGAGAAACTTCTCCCTTTGGTAGCTCTCCAACTGTAGAACCTTGTAGACTATGGCTTCTATGCCACACAGGTTTTATTGCCCTCAGCTTTGGCGACAAGCAACTAAACGACCTCTTACAAGCTGGAAACACTATCAATATCTAATTATGATGCACATATTTCCAATTTATTTATTTATTTATTTATTTATTTATTTATTTTTTATTTTTTTTTTTTTTTTTTTTTTTTTTTTTTTTTTTTTTTTTTTTTTTTTTTTTTTTTTTTTTTTCAGATCAAAGAGATTGCTCTGATTGTAAGAAAAATACCATCACGGTGAATAGGTTGTGCAGATCCCTAATTCCAATTAACAACAAAAAAAAGACACAAACTTTTTAATTAAAGCACTTCACCAGTGATCAGGCACATGCAGCCTTCAAAGAAAAAAAAATAGTCCTCTCACGCTGCAAACCATGCATCCAATGCACCAGATCTAATGCATGTGAGTAGCAGTAGAATTTTAACAAATGTTGGCATATAATAAACAAATCTTTTTCACTTGACGAGATTGACCAGCAGCAAAAAAAATAGTAGTTCTAACCACCTCACAGCACACCAGTAGATCCATCTCCCACGAGCTGGTCAACGAAGTAGCGTAGCTTTCTCAGCAATTCCCTTGGCTTTCACACAGGAATGCTCGGTTCACTGGCTCTTTCACTCCTTTATATCCATGCTTCTCCCTCAGGCAAACAAGGAGCCACCACGCAGCGACGAAAAAAATGCAGCCACTATTTTCCTGCAACTCTTAGGCGATCATCACAACTTTGTTTCTTTGATCCATGACTAACCACAGATGTACATGAGATTCCTGTGATGAACATCTCAGAGATACATCACAATCATGCGACGATGCGAAAAATGAAATGTGCGCGAAGTGATCAACAGTATCGTCGCAATTACTCTTTAGCTTCCCAGCGACTTGTCACAATTACTCTTTAGCTTCCCAGTGACGATGTATCATCTCTCAATAGTGTATAGGCCTCTCCTTCCTGCAGCTTTGATACCAACTTAAAAATCGATGTTCTATTAATTAAATGGCTCTCCAAGTGAAATATCTGGAGAGTGTACACACACTCATGCAATTCACGCTCAGTTTCTATGTGGAGAACAACCTAATACATATATGCTTTCACACAATGAGGTGGTTTGAACCACTCCCTGAATATTAGGATCTAAGATCTAAAGTTAGAATCTCAATCCTATCATCACTATAACAGCCTTCTAGATTTAGCTTTCTCCATTATCTCCAATAGGTTTATATGTTGGTTATCTATTGGTTTATGTTTTATTTATATGTTATATATTGTTTATGGATCTTCACATGTTTGATAAATATATGAATGGTTGATAAATGCATGGACTAAAATTTTTTACTGTAACCATTATGAGAGGGCATTAGACCTTCTTGATGTTTCTCAAATAAATATGAGACCTCTGTGTTCATATGTGTATTTATGACCTGTATATTTCATGTTCATCACGTGTTTAATGAAATGTTTGTCTTGGTTAGGTCAATTCATTGATCAAGTTTTATGTTATAGGCTTTGTCTTGGTGTCATTTATTTTCTTGAAAAGTCTCATCAAGTTCTGGGTAGTAGTCTGGATACTAGCCCTCAAAGAGTGGCTCAAATTGCGCAGTAGCAGGCACATAACTGGCTGAAAAAGGTTGTAGTCTCTCCCTTGCAGACTTATGGGAGCAATTGGAGGCCTACAATTGCATGGATTTAGGCTTGTACATGCAACTGTGTTTTTTTTTGTGAGAAAATGATTTGACTCGGGCTTTGGGCACTTGGAGGGGTGGTTTAGCTACTATTGGTCTTGTAGCTCCTGAGGAAGGTCAGTAAGGTTTTGGTTTTTTTATTCCACTTCCTTAAGGTGATATAGGAGGTTGAGTCATATCATAGTGACTCTTCATCACATATTTACCCTACTGGACCAACAAGCTTGGGTAAGTGTGGTAGGAGGGCATTACACATGCATACCTGGTTGGTTTTCTTATTGATATCCTCCACAACTAGAGACACATTCTTGATCGCCAAGCCACCCTCTAGTGCAACCAATAATAGCTCTAGGATCGCATGGATAATTTCAAGACCCGCATGGCCCATGTGGAATCCCACATCCATGAGGCCTTTCATTGTCTAAAATTTAATGACAGATCTACCAAGGAAACCACCTCTAATCCTAGTCAGTTATGAAGAAGCTAATCGGTTGTATATATGTTTTGGATAGATATTGTGCATGGTGGGCAATAGATAGAATGAGATCTTGTTTTCCTTGTCTTCTTTTAGATATGTTTTGTATGTACTTATAGGCCAATGAATCCGGTGTTAGAAAATTATATATTACGGAGCAATGGAACACATAAAATATTGCAGAAATATAAACACAGAAAACGCACAAAACAAGAGAGACACAGATATACGTGGTTCACCCAGTTTGGGCTACGTCCACCTCGAACAGCCAGTCCTTCCTTTCTATTATCCAGCAAAATGAAGAGACACAACCTACAGCAAAGCCGCTGTAATATCCTCTGTTTTCTCTCACAGTCTCACCTCTCTGTTTCTCACTCACACACCGAATACACATCTATATCGCCGCCTCAAATACAATACCCTCATACAAAGAGAGGGTTGCCTTCTAGGGCAAAAAACCCTAAACTAAACATAAGTTCTACCGTCAGATCATCCGCCTAATGAACGGCTCAGATTGACTAGAAATTACTATACTTTTACAAGGCAAATTTACATCTGTTTTTAGCTTCCGGGGGCGCTGCCCCTGAAATCCCCGCTGGGGGACCGCTGGCCCCCGGCCCCCC
>APFE030153734.1:4378-16372 GCA_000404065.3 Pinus taeda
CTTCTAGTCCACGCAGGTCAAACTTTACTTCTGCAGTTGCAGCTTCAGTTTCAGCAGCTTCCTTCAAACTAGGGCAGTTGATATCTTGCAAACCGTCCGTCGGATTGACTTGATTCCACCACCAAAAGTTGTGGCTTTCAGAGGAGATCCAGATAGACCTATAGTGCAATTCTGAGGATATCTGATAGTCAACGCTGGTCAAACTTTGGATCTGCAGTTGCAGCTTCAGGTTCAACAACTTTCGACTTCACATATGTGAGAGAGAGACCCTTTTCTGCACAGTAGAGAAGAGACTCTTTTCTGCACAGTAGAGAGAGAGAGATGTGATGAGATGAGTGAGTGCAAATGAAGAAAAGTCCTCTTGTATTTATACACAACTGTTGATGTTTGAATAGATGCGACTGTTGGGCTTCTGAGCCTACATGAGTTGTAGGTCGACTTGATAATAGTTTCATAATCAAAATAAATTCATATCTCCATGAATACTTATCAGAATCGGATGATCTTCATATCAACCCTACATCTCTCGACGAGAGGAATCTAATAAAAATATTATCAGCCATGAATAATGACCCACATGAAGTTTGGCCCTAGTTGCCAATTTTAACATTAAACTTATACAACCTTGTAGAATCATTAGCAATGCCAGAAGCTAAAATCTATCTAGGATCTCTTAGGTCCTTAATTACAACATCATGAGGTGAAAATTCAACAATTTTACCTTCACCTGAATGAGTTATCTGATATACAGATAGATGGTTGTAGGATAAGGTAGGAACACATAATACATCATTAAATTGATCATTTTCTAGATGAATAGTTCCAGTCCCTACAACACTAAGAGATCTGTCATCACCAACATAAATATTTTTGGTGTTACAATTATTTAAAGAAGAAAACGTGGCTTTGTTTTTGGCCATCTGATAAGAAGCTCCAGACTCAATGAGCCACTCATGAGAATGAGAAGAAGAAGATACATTTAATGCATAACCAGACTAAGATGCTTGACAACCACAAGCAGAAAGTGTTATTCCTGAAGATGAAGTTGAAGTTGAAGTTGAAGAGTGCTCCAAATGGATGTTATGCTTCTTCATGGTTGCTTCCAAGGCTTCCATCTTCTTAGAGCATTTGGATTCTAAGTGGCCATCACTATTACAAAAGTTGCAATGTCTATCAGTCTTTTTCCCTTTGTTTTTATTTGCCTTATCAGTTTGTTGAATTGATTTTTCATTTTGAGACTAAAATTGCTTAGGACCCTTGTTTGGTTTAGGACCATTCTTTTTAGGACGCTACTTCTTAAGATTCTTTGAACTTGGTTGTTGTTGGGTTGCTAAGGTTTTCTTAGAAGATTTTCCAATATTAAGAAGACCAAGATGTAAGAGTTGCTCTTTCTCTATTATTAAAGAATCACAAAAAGGATCAAAAGAGGGGGACTTGTAGTCTTGTCCTTGAGAAATAAAGGCTTCTCTAATAGAATGGAAGGTGGAAACAATCACAAAGTAGGTTGGTCCTAACTTAGTAAGAATAGTATATATAAGGCTACCATCTTCTTTCTTAACCTTAACACCTTCCAAGATAAGTATATGTTAGGATATTCCGACACATAGGAAATAGTTAAGTATAACTTGGTCTATTGCAGAGATAGGTAAAGTGTGTTTCTTTACTATGTACTTTTGTAACTTACAATCTGACAGTCACGATATGTTCTAGACATGAAGTGATCCAACGGTTCATTCTCCCCTCGGTATTACCAACACTTGATTCGTAGCTTAACACTCAATTGGTCCATGATCTCTATTTAAGGAGCATGGAGGGTCATTTGTAGGGTGATCGTTCATGAGAGAAGCTTATGTAAATTTTCTTTCTTTTACATTAATAAATTCCCTGAAGTGGTCGCATTGGCTCAGGCCGTGGACTGTTTCCCTCTTTGAGGGTTTTAACCACGTCAAGAATACCGTTGTACTGATCTGTGATCTGTTTGTGAGTGGTGTCCTTTGATGTTCTATCTGAGGAACTTTTCCCTGTAAATTCTAACATGGTATCAAAGCTATTTGAGGACAGCATCCATTGGCGATCTGAATCCAAAGCCGATACAACCGCATCCGACTATCGTTTCCTAGATCTACTGTTTTTGACCCGCTTTCAGGCCAAGAGGACTGCTTTATTGTGTTAGGGGGATCTGTTCCAGTGAGAAATCCGTTTCGTTTCACGCGAAAAGGTTTTCGGTAGCCCTAGCTACATCATTTTAAAGATCTGGAGGTATATAATATTTATTTGCAGTTTTAGTTATTTATCTATTTGTTTATTTCGGTTTATTTATCTCTCTGTTTTTTATTACCGGATCTATACCTTTCATTTCTGAGTATGCTCTTTGCCCCACAACTGTGCGATCTGTGAAAATCAGAAACAGAAAGGAAGGATTTTTCTCATGCATATGCTCTATTCCACCGCAGCTTAGTATGATCTGGAAAATCAGAAACATTGAGAAACATTAGTTTTCGGCGAAAGCTAACTTCAAGCCATAATGTTTGGTTTTTTTGCATGTCCGTGTTGGGTTGTGTGGTTTTTTGTTTTGTAGGCAAAGATGGTTTTTTCAAGTAAGCACGCACTCAAAATCTTCAGTGACTAAAAAAAATAAAAAAAAAACCTTCCTTTTTCCAAAAATTACTAACCTTTTAAACTAGCTCACTTGGTCCAAAGTTACTTTATGAGAATAGAGGTCTTGGGTTCAAGTCTTTCTTTTTGTTGAATTGCTTTTTCAAAAAGCACATGTAACTTATGTTTTAAAGTTACTTTATGTAAAAGTGTACTCACCCATTACAAAATGTGAGTCATTTATAATTCTAAAGTCTCTTTATCTTTTATTTAAGTTACAATTTTGTTGAGTTACTTTTTCAAAAAGCACATGTAACTTATATTTTAAAATTACTTTATGTAAAAGTGTTGTCACCCATTATAAAAAGTGAATCACTTATAATTCTAAAGTCTCTTTATCTTTTATTTAAGTTACAATTTAATGGGTAGCTCATAGAGTACCATTGTAAAAGTGACTTTCACTTATTTATAAAAGGTCACATAATTTTTTTAAAGTGAGCTAATTAGATTAAATTTGGAAAGGGGTGGAAGGGGGGGAGGGGATTTTTTTTAAATATAACATTATCATTCATTTCCGCACTCATCGGCATCTTCAAAAACTTTTAAGGAAAATAGACAAGTGAGGAAGCTATATCCTCACTTGATCGATACTTGATCTGAAAATGAAGATCTTACTATCTTAGATTACTTTTAAGGTATTACAGACTCATGTGCATAGATTAGCCTATATTACTTAGTGCAACAGATCGATAAGATTGCGAATAATATAGACAATTGAGCAGTTAGAGAAGCATAATAGACAAACACACATAAACACAACAAGTTTAATATGGAGTTCACCCAAAACTCTTGGGCTATGTCTTCTGGTCCAGCCTTCAGTGGTGACCTCTCTATTATGTCTTCAAGAGCAGAGTTTTACAAAATGTGAGCTTAAATTGAGTCTCAACACACAGATACAAACAACGGAAGTTTGCTTGATCCCTCAAGCCTCTCTGAGTACATAGACTCTTTCTTTCACTCTCTGTCTCAGTACTACCTCTCCTCTATCTCTATCAGTCTGTGGCTTTAAAGCCAATCAACATTGTCTATTTGTTTCCCCTTCTCAGGCTCTCTGGCTCCCGGCCTCTATCCGCTCGAATCCCCTTTTGAGTGTTAGCAATCATGGCATAACGTCTTCAGGGAAGGTTGCCACCTGTTCTACAACGGAAGGGACCATTGGGCCTTTGAAATCCCCAAAAATAGTGTTTTCTGTTTACACAGAGAAACACGGAAAAAATCCGCCAAATCACTGTTCATCGGACTTCAAATATTATGAATTCCACCCTATATTCCATCGGGTCCGCCTTTAAATCACTATCGCATATCCACCGTTGATCTACGTGATCCTGATCCAATAGTTGAGATTCATTTCAGGCGGCGAAGGCGTATGAAGATTACCCACCCAAAAAGGCGGTTTTCTCACGCCACATGTCGGCCAGTGGATGGGATCGGGCGGAGCTCGTCCAATACCACTTACCGCCTAAGGCTCGCCTGAAATCCGCTCATTATGGAACTCAATATATATATATGCATGTCTAAACCCTTTCGGGTCCGGATTCATCGCTTTATTCGCATTTCCTTTTTTTTTCGTTTATTTAATGAAAATGTGAAATACATTGAAAAAACCCTTTTTTCGGACTTGAAATATTATCAAATATCATCCATAATCTTATCGGGTCCGGCTATCGCAGATATCAGTCCCGCTCCTTTGTGTTACTCCGATGCGTTATTGCAATATCGAAATCGCAGATCGCTTAGTCCCCAGGCCTTTGTGTAAGTGCTCCACTGTATATTGCCAATGCGATATTGTGGGTTAACATGGGCCATCAATTTGCACGCTTGAGCAACAGTCCTCATTGACTCACGCTAATCGCGATAGCAACTCCCATATGGTAGCCCCCGATAGCCTCCGATAGCCATTGCCAATTGCGATATGTCGATCGAATCTGGACAGTTGATCGGCCAGATCCGACGGCTCCTGTGCAAAGTTGCTAAAACCGCCAATACTCTGTTTTTCCACTATTTCTTCATGTTTTTTCACTCCCAATAGTGTAATCTGCCATTTCTAAGAGTTCTTCTTTTGCGATAGTTTTGATCTTTAGAAGACTTTGAAGACTTAGAGGGTTTTCTAGGATCCATTTTGAATCACACCTTCCCACTGAAAAAGCTTTTGGACCACCAAAAGTTGGTTTTCAAGCATCGATCAAGTGAGGATACAGCTTCCTCACTTGTCCAATTTCCATCTATCATGCACTGCTTGGTTTTGAACCTTTGAGTCCAATTCTGAGGTACTCAATATCCCCTCTACATGTAGTTCTCACCTTCCTGTCCAGAACTATATCTTCCTGCAACTCATTGAGGTATTCAGGCAACAGATCATCAATAGAAGGCAACTGACTTTGCTCTTCAGGATCTTCAATTAATGAAGGTTCAAACAGTCTCAAATTTTCTGCATTAACCATTGAATAGATGTGCATGTAAGCTGGCAAATCAAGGCGAAAAGCGTTCTCCCCAAATTTCTCAAGTATCTTGAAAGGCCCATACCTTATTGGCTTCAGCTTCTTTCCTTCACCTTGCATTCTGTCTTTGCTAATGTACAACTAGACTTGATCACCAACCTGGAAGCTATGTTCAATTCGATGCTTATCATGCCTTGCCTTGTACTTGGCCTAGCTCTTTTCCAGCTATTCCTACACTGCCTGATGAATTTCTTGGATCTGTTCAATGAATCTGGTTGCTTTGTCCACATCACTGTGTCCATCAACCGCTATGTCTTTTCCAAAGACAAAATCCAAGGGAGACTTTGGTGTAAAACCAAAACAAGTCTCAAAAGGAGATCTTTGTGTAGAAGAGTGCTTAGCACGGTTGTAAGCATGTTGCACATAACACAATTGTTCATCCCAAAGCTTGGGATGCTTGCTGTAATAGCCCCTGAGAAACTGGATAATTGTCCTATTGACCACCTATGTTTGGCCATCTGTTTGTGGATGAAAGGCTGTGCTCTTCTTCAGTCTGGTGTCCATCAATTCCCACAGACTTGACCAAAACTTCCCAACAAATCGAGAATCTTGATCAGATACAATGGAAGTGGGTAACCCAAAATGAACCCAGACATGTTGGAAGAACAACTTCGCTGTTTGTTCAGCTGTAATCTGCTTCTTACAAGGTATTAAGATACACATTTTGCTGAACCTGTCCACAATAACATATAAATAGTCATGACCTTTTCTAGATTTTGGCAATCCCCCAACAAAATCCATAGAAACACTTTCCGAAGAACGAGAAGGAACTGGAAGTGGAGTGTACAAGCCTAATTTTCTATTGTTGGGCTTGCTTTTAGCACACATGGTACACCCTTTAATATATCTAGAAACTGTTTCATGCATTTTTGGCCAATAACAGAACCTTTGCAGCTATGCCACTGTTTTACTTACACCAAAATGACCTGATATAAGAGAAGTATGTGCTTCCCGAATTATGTTAACTCTTTTAGTTTGTCGAATGCATAACTTTCCCAAATGATACAAGAGTTGGTTATTAACATAATAATCCAATTCTTCTATTTGTTTGCCATGACTTAAAGTTGCATATACATCTTTAAAATCTATATCTTGAGTATATTGTTCAATGTAGCTTTCATGCATTACTGAGTTATGCTTAAGTATAGTAGATGCATTTATGATTGGTCTGGACAACATATTTGCAACTTTATTGTGTATGCCCTTCTTATATCTGATGATTAGATGAAACTGGTGTAGAAAACCCATCCACCTATAGTGTCTTGATTGCTACAATTTAGTTTGTAAGTGCAAATATTGAAGTGGTTGATGGTCTGTATGGATGATTGTTTCTTTGCCCATTAAGTAATGTTTCCACTTTTTCGCTTTATACTAATGCATATAATTCTTTATCATATGTGGAATAATTAACTACTGCAGAATTAAATGTCTCAGAATGATAGCATCTGGGTTTACCATGTTGCATCAACACTACTCCCATGGCATAGTCACTGGCATCTGTTTCAATCTCAAATGGTCATTGAAGATCTGGCAGTGCGAGTACTGGTGTTGTACTAATTTTTTTTTAAGGTGTCGAAAGCTTTTTGTTGTTTGCCTTCACACTGAAACACCTTATTCAATCCTGTTAAAGCATGTAAGGGAGATGGAATCAAGGAAAAGTTAGCAATAAACTTTCTCCAATATTGTGTTGCTCCTAGGAAGCTCCTAACTTCTATAGAAAATTTGGGTTTAGGCCAGTTCACAGTGACTTCAACCTTAGAGGGATCTATCTTCAATTCACCACCCCCTACAATATGACCCAAATAATTTAAAGATGTTTTGCCGAATTCACATTTTGACAATTTCACATAGAGATTTTTTCTTTTCAAAACATCCAAAGTCTGCTTTACATGCTTCAAATGTTCTTCCCATGTTTTACTGAAAACAAGAATGTCATCTAAATATACAATTACAAAATCATCAATAAAAGGTCTGAGTACATCATTCATAACTCTTATGAAAGTGGCAGGAGCATTAGTTAAGCCAAAAGGCATAACTAGCCATTCACACAGCCCTTGCTTTGTTTTGAAAGCAATCTTCAATGCATCTTGTTCTGCTACTCTGACTTGATGATAGCCACTACGTAAGTCCAACTTGGAAAAGTAAACAGCATCTTTCAGCTGATCTAATAGATCATCAATGCGAGGAAGAGGATAACGATTCTTGATCGTTATTTTATTCAGTACTCTGTAATCAATGCACATCCTCCACGAACCATCTTTGTTCCTCACCAACACGATTGGAGATCCGCATGGTGATGTGCTTGGTCTTATGAACCCTTTATCGAGCAGCTCTTGTACCTGCTTCTTGATTTCTACATTCTCTAAAGCAGATAACCTTTTATACATGTAGCTGTGACTGTTGTTTCATCACCTGAGTCTGACCCCAAATCTTTCTGAATAGCAGCAGCAGTCTTCTTCTTCTTGCCATCAAACTTCTTGGATTTCAGCTCCAAATGCAAAGACCAGTAGTGTTCATCATTGTGTCCATCCTTCTTGCAGTGAGTGCATAAAGGTTTGTCTTTCTGTACAACGTTTGCCTTCCTCTCTTTCCATTTCTGCTTCTTCTTTTCCTTGTTCTTGCTTGCAGTGGGTTTTGTTGATCCCCCAATCTCTGGGTTCACATTCTTGCCTCTAGCCTCTAGATGTGTAGCCTGAACGAATACCTCATCTATGCTAGTGGGGTTAAACATGAGAATGGTGTGTCTCAAATAGCTATGCAAACCACCTATATACTTCAACAAAGTTTCAGGTGAGTCTAGAGAAATGCCTAGAATTAAATCTCTTTTTCTAAATTCTTGGGTATAGCTTCGTACACTTTGCCCCTTTAATTGGCGAAGAGTTTGCCAACTCATCATTGCTTGCTGCATATAAGTTAGTGGATAGAATTGTTTTTTAATGGCAGAAACAAATTCATTCCAGGTAGAAAGAATTTTACCATGCTTCTTCAAATCAACTTGTGTCCTACCTTCCCACCACACTAGGGCAGTTCCTCCAAGTTGAAGACTAACCAACTGAATTTTACTCCTTTCTGAATCAACGTTCTGCACCCTGCAATACACATCAATCTGCCTAATCCAGTTATCTAGCTATTCTGCATTTAATTCTCCATCATAGATTGGCAAATCAAATTCTACATCTAATTTAATCAAAGATGTTTTCTTCTTTTTCTTTTCAGGGCTAGAAAGAGGTGTTGATGGAGGAGGCTCTTCCCCTTTCCCTTTGCCTTGTTCAGGTGTTGAGGTGCTTTCACCTTGATCCTTCTTAAATTCTCGATACATTTCTTCCACCATGGCTCTCATGGTCATGAAAGTGTCCATGAACTGAAATTCTGATTCCAATGGGACTTCTCCGGCCATTCTTCTCTGAGCGTAGACTCTTCCAATCTATGGATTCGTCTCAACAAGCTCTCCTTCTCCTAGTTTGAGCTTTGACCTAGTTAGCATTCAAGAATCCAACACAAGCTTGTCTAACCTTAACAAACCTAAAGCTCTGATACCACTTGATCTGAAAATGAAGATCTTAGATTACTTTTAAGGTATTACAGACTCATGTGCGTGGATTAGCCTATCCAATCTCTGGATTCATCTCAACAAACTCTCCTTCTCCTAGTTTGAGCTTTGACCTAGTTAGCATTCAACAATCCAGCACAAGCCTGTCTAACCTTAGCAAACCTAAAGCTCTGATACCACTTGATCTGAAAATGAAGATCTTAGATTACTTTTAAGGTATTATAGACTCATGTGCATAGATTAGCCTATAGTACTTAGTGCAACGGATCGATAAGATTGCGAATAAAATAGACAATTGAGCAGTTAGAGAAGCATAATAGACAAACACACATAAATACAGCAAGTTTAATATGGAGTTCACCCAAAACTCTTGGGCTACATATCCTGGTCTAGCCTTCAGTGGTGACCTCTCTATTATGTCTTCAAGAGCAGAGTTTTACAAAATGTGAGCTCAAATTGAGTCTCAACGCACAGATACAAACAGCAGGAGTTTGCTTAATCCCTCAAGCCTCTTTGAGTATAGAGACTCTTTCTTTCACTCTCTGTCTCTGTTTTCTCTCTGTCCCAGTACTGCCTCTCCTCTATCTCTGTCAGTTTGTGGCTTTAAAGCCAATCAACACTGTCTGTTCGTTTCCCCTTCTCGGGCTCTCTGGCTCCCAGCCTCTGTCCACTCGAATCCCCTTCCGAGCGGTAGCAATCATGGCATAACGTCTTCAGGGAAGGTGGCCACCTGTTCTGCAACAGAAGGGACCATCGGGCCTTTGAAATCCCCAAAAATAGTGTTTTCCATTTACACAGAGACACACTATAAAACACGGGAAAAATCCACCAAATCACTGTTCATCGGACTTCAAATATTATGAATTCCACCCTATATTCCATCGGGTCTGCCTTTAAATCGCTATTGCATATCCACCGTTGTTCTGCATGATCCTGATCCAATGGCTGAGATTCATTTCAGGCGGCGAAGGCATATGGAGATTACCCGCCCGAAAAGGCGGTTTTCTCATGCCACATGTCGACCAGTGGATGGGATCGGGCGGAGCCCGTCCAATACCACTTACTGCCTAAGGCCTGCCCGAACTCTGCTCATTACGAAACTCAAAATGTATATATCTGCATATATAAACCCTTTCGGGTCCAAATTCATCGCTTTATTCTCATTTCCTTTGTTTTTCGTTTATTTAACAAAAATGCGAAATACATTGAAAAAGCCCATTTTTCGGACTTGAAATATTATCAAATATCATCCATAATCTTATTGGGTCTGGCTATTGCAGTTATCGACCCCGCTCCTTTGTGTTACTCCGATGCAATATTGCGATATCGCAATCACACATCGCTTCGTCCTCAGGCCTTTGTGTAAATGCCCCATTGTATATTGCCGATGCGATATTGTGGGTTAACTTGGGTCGTCGATCTGCGCGCTTGATCGACGATCCTCGTTGACTCGCGTCGATCGCGATCACAACTCCCATATGGTAGCCCCCGATAGCATCCGATAGCCATTGCCGATTGCGATATGTCGATCGGATATGGACTGATGATTGGCCAAATCCGACAGCTCCTGTGCAAAGTTGCTTAAACTGTCGATACTCTGTTTTTCCACTATTTCTTCATGTTTTTTCACTCCCGATAGTGTAATCTGCTATTTCTAAGAGTTTTTCTTTTGCGATAGTTTTGATCTTTAGAAGACTTTGAAGACTTAGAGGGTTTTCTAGGATCCATTTTGGATCACTTCAAAAAGCCATAACTTCTTCATCTAGAAGCCGTTTTTAGAGCCGTTTTTTTTTATCGGCCTAAATTTTTGAGTTCTTTCCATTGGAACACTTAGTTTCAGCATATACAACTTCAGTTTCTATTAAAATGGAAATTTCATGCCAAGTTATTCTTGACAGCACCAACTACTTACAATGGTTATCCTACATTGTGCATTTACTTAGAAGTAATGGTCTTTATAGAATAGCCTCAGGCCAAGAATCTAAACATAAAGATGAAAATAAGCAAGACAAATGGGAAAATAGGCAAGATCAAGCACGTAGGTTGATAGGGTTCTCTATTTCTCCATACCTTAGATTCCATATCGCAGAACTTGATACCCTTGATGAAGCAATGAAACAACTCAATAAAGTTTTTGGAATTAAAAATGAAATTAGAGCCAATCAACTTTAAAATGAGTTGGTTACGTTGGACCCCAATAATTTTTCTTCCATTGAAGATTTTTTGTCCAGGTTCAAGACCCTTGGACTTCTCTTGGAAGGTGTTAAGGTTAAGAAAGAAGATGATAGCCTTATCTATTCCATTCTTACAAAGTTAGGACTAGCCTACCCTGTGTTTGTTTCTGTTGGAATTTCTAAGTCTAACTATTCGAAACCCTTCATGTATTTTACTGATTTATTCCTACCTACTTGTTCTGATTAATTAATAAGTTATTTACATGTAAATACTGAAACGAAATACAAGTACATGCTCAACACATTACAGATCATCAACTGAAGGAAACAAAACAAGCACACAAGTGACACCATTGTTTTTTGACCAATGTCCCCAAAAAAAACCAATGCGGGAAAACCGGTGCAGCTATCTGAGGGTTTTATTATTATGCAGTTTTTGAATACAATTTGGGTGCCAAAACCGGCTCACCCAAGAGAGAATAATCTTGGCAGTAGCACCTCTCTACTCAGAAGCAGATATTTCGGCTAAAACCCCAGATGACCAATCCAACAACTCTCAGCTCCAATCTGCCCCATAAAAATCCCAGTGTCTGCCTCTAGGGACTGCGTCAGCCTCTCTCTGGCTCAGCGTTAGCCTAGTGTCACCCCTCCTTGCCCTGCGACAACCTCTGGAGGCACTATGTCAGCCTCTAGAGCCTATGAGTCACCTACGCTGGCTCTCTCAAGCATTGCACAGCTCCTCGTTGCCTCTGCGTGGGCCCTGGCTGGCTCTGCGTGAACCTCTAACTAGCTCTACGACCCTTTCTCCCGGCTACTACACTGATCCTTCTAGTACTATCTCTATCTCTCTGCTTCTGTATTCATTGCCCCTCAGCGGCAACTCTGATCACTCTTTCAACTTCCTCAGCAAACCCTGCCCCAAAAAATCGAAATCTTGATCAACTCGGCGTGTTCTCCAAGTGACCCTCATGCCTCCTCTTATACTTTTCTCGTTGACAAATCAACGACTGAGATTAAGTCCCTAATCAAAGGCTAAGATTAGATTTGGCTTGATCTATGACTCATAGTTGCGGGGGAGCGCCCCCCCCCTCAAACCCGCTCCCGAAGCGCGCTCCGG
>APFE030153736.1:686-23480 GCA_000404065.3 Pinus taeda
GACCGTACCACATAGGCTTAAACTTGCCTACCCCCAAGGTGTCTTTATCTTGGTCATAGACCAAGACAAGGTCACCTTTAGAAAAGACTCGAGGACGAACAGATTTATCATACTGCATTTTAATCCTTTTCTTATGAGCCTCATTCATCGTGGCGGCATCTCGACGCTGCTCATCGAGATGTTCCAAGTGAAGGAGGCGCTCTTCAAGACTCGAAGTCTCCGGAAGGAGATCTACAGCTAACTTAAGAGATGGAATTTCACATTCAATCAGAAAGATAGATTCCATCCCATAAACCAACTGAAAAGGTGTAAAACCAGTAGCAGTCTTCACGGAGGTCCGGTATGCCCACAGAGCCGAATACAACATAACGTGCCAATTGGACCGATTTTTGTCGATTGTCTGTTGGAGTATCATCTTAAGAGTTTTATTGACTGCCTCGACCTGTCCATTGGCCTGAGGATAATAAGGAGACGAATGCTCTTTCCGGAAACCTAATTTGAGAGCCAATTCAGACATTAGTTGATTCTCGAAATGACTACCATGGTCAGTGACAATCTCTCTCGGGATACCGAATCTTGAGATAACCTGATTGAAAAGAAACAATGATGTCGTGTCACTATCATTTTTATAAGTGGGCATGGCCTCGGCCCACTTCGTAAAGTAGTCTACAGCCACAATAATTTACTTGTGATTCGCCGCCAAAGGCGGATTACAAGTTGTAAAATCAATACCCCACTTAGTAAAAGGACCGACGGTGACAGCGAGAAAGAGGAGCTGGATGAGCACGCATCTTGTGAGTAAATATTTGATAGGGGTGACAGCGTTTGACCGCTTCCACACAGTCTTTAAAGAGTGAAGGCCAAAAATAGGCGGCACGTAAGATGCGCTGGGTTGTAGCAAGCCCCGATAGATGACCACCACAAGCTCCACTGTGGCAATCATTTAGCACTAACTCTGCTTCCTCCAAGGTTAAACAGTGCCGAAGGATTGAATCAACCCCTCGACGGTAGAAGGTATCACCAATGATAACATAATTTTTAGCCAGGTGACGTAATTTACAACATTCATCCTTGGAGAAAGTAGAGGGAAAATTTGAAGTCTGGAGATAGACAATGATATCTCCATACCAAGGGTCGAGTGAAGAGATGAGGAATAAATGTTCGTTGGGAAAAATTTCCTCATAAAATGTATCCTCTCCACAAGGTAGCTCAGAAATTAGCTTAGCGAAAACCATAGATTTCTTAGACTTGGCAGACAAGAACTCGAGATAAAATTCTTGCAAGATGACTATCCATCTATTATATTTTCCCCCAATCACTCGCCTACTGAGGACAAATTGAAATTGATTGACTTCCGCTAAGACAAAAGTTTTGCGCAGGAGGATATAATGACGGAGCCGTTGGACAGCATGGACAGTTGCCAAGGCCAACTTCTCAACCGGAGAATAGCGAAGTTAAAGACCTATTAAGCCTCGGCTCAAATAATAAATCACATGCTCGGTGAGAGCATCGTCCTCCTAAACGAGAACCATACTAATGGTTGATTCTGCTGCAGCGAGATATAAAAGGAAGTCTCTCCTATAATCCAGTGGACTCAAAAGCGGGGTAGAGACTAGTGCTTTTTTCAAAGCATCAAACGGCCATTGTGCAAAGTCGTCCCATACAAATGGAACTCCTTTTCGTAGCAAACGCATGAACCCTTTAGTGATCTCGGCATAGTTTGCTATAAAATGCCTTAAGAAATTAGCCTTCCCTTGAAGACTTTGAAGTTGTCTAATTGAGGACGAGGGAGGCAACTGAACTATTGCCTCAACCTTGAAGGGATCAACTCGAATCCCTTCATTTGACACAATGAACCCTAACAACCAACCGGATGTAACCGCGAAAACGCACTTGTTGGGATTCAACCAGATTTTATAAAAACGACATCGCTCGAAAACCATCCGAAGGTGACTAGGGTGATCAGTTCTCTTTCGAGAACGAGTAGCGAGATCATCCAAGTATGCTTCGATGACATGCTTGATATCATGGAAAGCATATGACATGGCCCGCTGAAAGTTGGCTCCAGCATTTTTAAGACCAAAAGGCATTTTTCTATATGCAAAGGTACCCCAGGGGCATATAAAGGTTGTCTTATGTTGATCTTCAGGATGGATAGAAATTTGATTATAACCAGAAAAACCATCCATGAAGGAAAAAATCTCATTACCCGCACACTCGTCGATAATCTGATCAATGAATGGTGTGGGGTAATTATCTTTGGGAAAAGCCTTGTTTAGGTCCCTAAAATCGATGCATACTCGAATTGTTCCTTCCTTTTTATCCACAGGGACTGGATTAGAAACCCAATCAGTAAGAGGAACAGGGTATATGAAACCCGCCTTTAGCAGCTTCTCCACTTCCGTTTTGATAGCTGTTTCTTTCCTAGGGTTAACCGGCTGAAGCCTTTGACGAACTAGTTTGGCGTTTTCATACGTCTTGATCTCATGTTGAACTATAGATGGGTCAATGCCAGGCATTTCTTCATAAGACCAAGCAAATACATCCCGAAATTCCTTGAACAGGTTGGTGTAAATTTGAATTTCTTCAGGAGAACACTCAATTCCGATGAAGAGATTCTCGATCGTGTTAGGGTCCCTAGAGATGTTTATAGGTGTTGTTTTTTAAATCACCGACATATTACCTTCGGCACGAACGTGTGCTGGAGCCAAAGGATTTGATACTGTACAAACATCACTAGTACAGAGCTCGGAGAATCTAGATTCTACCTCCTGTAATGGAGGAAGAAAGTACGAACGATGGTGTAAATCTTCCCAAGGTCGATCTATGCCCATCATTGCTTCAAGAATTGCTTCTTCAGAAGGTAAAACTGAATCTAAGTAGTCCAAGGCAGAGGTAGAATCAAGGCTCCAAGCTGGGGCCACATCGCCATCTAACTCCTCTTCGGAAAAAGGAGTAGAATGGTCATCTGCAGAGTTGACGACAGAATGATATCTAAGCTAAGTTGCAGATATAGGAAATGCCATTCCATTCCCTTGTCCTTCAACTAATGTGGTCGTAGGTGAAGGCAAGGTCCAAGGGTCTGAAAAATAACGAGTTCAGAAGAACTCTTCTCGAGGAGACTCCTTAGATGATGAAATGGCATTGATTTTAGCGATAGGAGAGGGAAACTCAAAAGTACCCATCAATGAGGAATACATTCCTACTCCTAAATTCTCAGTAGGTGGACGAGGGTTATCCACTAAAGGAACAGTAGAGTCAGAGCTTGCTTGAGGATCGACTGGACAATAATCCAATTGATCAACCTTCACGATTTTCCCCTCATGAGGAAAGCAAATGACACGAAACAGAGTCGAAACAACGGCGTCCATTTCGTATACCCAGTTCCTTACTAAGAGGAGATTATAGTCTAGGTTAGCATCTACAACTTCTACTTCAATATTAACGACCTTCCCCCCAACACATATAGGAAAGGCTAGGATAATCCCATGCGGCTTATGAGAATGACCATCGAATGCAGTCAAGATGGTAGGTGAAGGAACAGTCGAAGGTGATCTAATAGCCTTCCAGCATGACATCGACATGATGCACGTGGAAGCCCCTTCATCAATAACGGTACGAAAAATGTTAATTTTCCGGTATGTAGACTTTATTTGAAAAGCCATATGATGAGGGAGTCGCTTTTTGACATTTAACATGTCGAAAGTGAGCACTAAAGAGTTAGTTGGATCGACTGCCACAATTGCGGAAAGTAAAGCACTTCTCTGAGCTAGAGACGACTGGAGAACCTCTAAAGCGGACATGGCGCACGGACTCTGAGCCAGATCCTCCACGATGGAGTAATTCTGGGCGGCCCTAACATTAGGATTAATGGTCGCGTGTTTAGCGGAACCTTTCGGTATCCGTGGTATAGTCTCAACAGGGGGTCGCTCAATATGAAGGTCGGTATTTCCGGGAACAGTCTTGTCCTTGGAAGTTTCAACTTCACCATAATCACATGACCAAGTAGCCACATGGACGTTATAACCCATCATGAAAACATTCGATGATTTTTCCCCTTCCTTGTTGCCCCGTGCGGAGGTTCCAGGGTTTGAACTCGCGCCAGCAAGAAGTTGTCGCCCTTGGGGAAAAGGGTTGGTTAACATAGCTTGGGAACTAGAAGTCCCTTGCTTCCCTAAAAAGCACTGAGCGTCTTCAATCTTGGGGCAAAGATGAGTTAAATGGTCTCCACTACACAATTTGCATGGAAACTTGACTTTCTTTTTAGACTCATTTCTACCACCACTAGCATTACTGCCAGATTTATTTACATTAGGCTTCCCATCCTGGTTCTTTTTCTTACCTCGTCCTTTCTTTTTCCCATTGGAATTTTGATTTCCTTTGGGGTTATCAGATTAGACGGCATTAATCGAAGAGGTTTGGGAAGTCAGAGGGTTAGACGATGTGACTTGGTTGTTAGAAGCAGTTTGTAAAGACAACTGTTGCAATTGGTTCAACAAGTTCACCATATTCGTGTCTACCGACCCAACAATACCATCCGCGTGGGGACCTGTCTTTGACTTAGCTACGTCAACCTTAGACCCAAGAGCATCTGGCAAGTATTTTTGTAGGATCCCCGACTGAGAGTAGATCAATTCTAATTGCTGGGCCCTAAAAATGGCTTGCTCCTCAGAATAAACTCCAGACATGGAGACATCCTTGGAGATCTCAGGTATTAAAGATTTCAAAAACCATTCGAGACAGTACTCTAGAGGAATTTCTGCTTTAATGAGCCTCTTTCTCCGTCTCCATTCCTGAATATGGTCAGAAATGTGAGTTGCCCTATCCTGACGAAAAGTGGCCAGTAGTTCGGTTCCGGCATCATACCGGACAGGCAACTGAAAATGATTTAAGAAAATATTGGCTAAGTCAGCAAAAGATGTAAAGCTGCCCCCAGGAAACTCTATATACCATTTGGCCACATTACCAGTCAAGGTGTGTTGAAAGAGTCTCAACCTAATTGAGTCGTCGATAAGGGAGTTGGATGAGCACCACAAATGGAATGTGGTTACATGGTCGCCTGGGTCCTCACCACTCTTCCCTTCGAATTTTGGAATGTCCGAAGGGAGTTTGGTTGGGACCGGAGGCTAGGCCGGATTGTACTTGATTGGATCGTTTGTTAACTTAGTGAGATCTGGCAAGTTTAAAGTTGCTAGAAATGGAATCTTAGGAGGACCTTGGGGATTCCACCCAGACTGGGCAGAACTCCCAAAGTTCAGAAAAGATTGACCTTGGTTTTGAAAGGCACCAGGCTACCCGAAGTAACCAGTAGAACCGGCTGAACCAAAAGGCAAGCCTTGTGATCCAGCAAAATTCGGAGTTTGACCAACTCCGGCCGCATGTCCACCATAACCAGCAAAGTTTCCTCCTAAAGGATTATAAGGAGTTGATAACCCCTGATACGGATTCCAAGCCAAAGCTAGGGGAGGAATACTTTGAAATGAACTAACTATGGTGTATGGCCTATTCCCATATTGGCTGAAAAATGGATTCCTAGTTCCTGCGCTACTAACCCCAGGGTTAGTCCAACCTTGGAAAGGATTGCTGCTTTGTCCTATAGAAGAAAAAGGCATGGATCCTATCATTGGTTTGGAATGTGGTATATGACCACTTCCGAAAGGAAAACCCTGGAATGAAGCTGATCCACTCATCATGGATGTGGCAGCACCGAATGGAACTGAAGGAATACCTTGTGAATGGGTGCCAAATGGGAAGAATCCAGAACCAAAAGCATTGGTTTGGGAATTTCCACTCATGGATGGAATGGAGGTAGACCCAACTAAAGACGTGCTAGCAAAAGATTCGAATAAAGAAACGGAGGGGATGGAAATAGTTCCTCCCCCTTGTACAGATATTGGAGTCTACACAGTCGTAGCACTTGTAGAAGCCATGCTTCCAGTAGTGGTCATCAAAGGTAAGCACGTAGCGTAACCTGGACTTAACGGTCTATGCATCGGAGTCCCAACGTATTGTAATACATCTGGATGACTAGATGGTAGAGGAGAATTCGAAGCCGCTAATGACTCTAAAAGTTCTTCTACCTCTATGTTATTCTCCACTTGTAAGCGAACTCAAGAAAGAACTAAAGTGTTCCTCTCTTGTTCCGCAGAAGTGTCAGGCCTTGCTTGAATACTAATGCCCCCGAGAGGAGGATCAATCCCCGATCCGTCAACTGCCGTGGGACGGAACCCACCAGTAGAATTACCTCTGCGCCTTCTAGGAGAAGGCTCTAAACTTGGTGGTGAAAGACCACGAAGCCTTCAAGACCATCGAGGAGATCGGTCATCCACTTTGAATTTCTTGTTAAGATCTAACTAAAGACTCAAAAAATTGAAATCTAGGCCAACTAAGAGCACAGAGCACACACTATAAAGTCCCTAAAGATAACAGCCAGTCAAACAACTTCCAAGTATTTCCGCTCCGGGTGACTAGGACCGGACACCAGAATACGAGAAAGTGAATTAAGGGACATTCCGAAGATAATCTTGGATGATGAGGGCCTAGACCTATCAGCGAAGGTAACAGAGGAAGTTACGCTGACCTCCTAACAACAGCCTGCGTCGGTGTAAGCCCCCAAGCTTTACAAGGGTGCCCTCCAGTAGTACTGCCGAGAGTGATGCAATGTTGACCTCAGGTGCCACGAGATTCCCCTCCGCAGCCACCTATATAGATCCCTAGGAGTAGCAACTATGGATACCAACTCGTCGCAGAAGCCAAGCGAAACATTCGTGAGGTAAGTTCGGACAAGTAGGAGAGGGGGTATCTCTCTTCCCTGTCTTCACAGACCCTCGTGCTTAACTCCCAGATCCGGAGCTTTCCTAGTCTTCCTAACGCTATTGGATTTTCACTCGTTATTCAGACTCCTACATTTTGACGTTAATGGCCTTGGGAGTTAACTCTCCACTCGCCTAATCCAAGGCCCTTAAAATCCTAAAACTTGTGGTGTATGTAACTTAAGAAAAAATTTTGTGAATTTTAGTTAGCTGTGCTTGATTTTAAAATAGGCTATTCAAGTCACGGGATGACGGAAGTGAAACTAGTGGTTTTTTGACACCAAAAGAAATTAATAAAAACCTAACTATATGCACATGCACTTGTTTTCGTTTTTCGATGAAGAGCAATTTCTACAGGGTTCAAGGGAACTTCTAATAAAACAAAATTTTCTTTTCTTTTCGTTAATTCATGCTTCACACTCACAAAAGTTAACAAAGCTATGTATGCCTAAAAAGATATGCAAATCTATCCTAATGCAACAAATATATGCTGATGCAAGATTCAAAACAACTCTAAAAACAAGAAATGAAAGTTGCTTGCTTATCAATTTTTATTATGCCATTTAAAATTTCTAGATGGAATATGAGATGCTACCATTCAATTCATCTAAACACTAAAAACAAATTTCAAGACAAACATAAAGCACTTTCATTCACTAAAAGGAAACCAAATGAAAAGCAAGTTCAAGAAAGCAAAACGAAGGTTTTAAAAAAGTTTTTTTCAAAGCAACAACAAAAGAGTCTTTTCAAAAATGCTCTCAACAAAACTGAAACTTTGTGATTGAAACAATAAGCAACAAACACTTTTGCAAGTTGACACCACACAATGGATGAAAACTCAACAAACATAAACGTGTTTAAAGATGCTATTTAACAATCAAAAGCAGCAATGAAAGCTTTGGCAACAAAGACCAAAACAGATTAAAAAGACTAATTTCAAGAAAGTATCAATCAACAACTTTCATGAAACAAAGAAGTGGATGGTCAAAAAAAGCGGTTTTGTTAAGAAAACAAAAAATCACCAAAAGCAAGATTCAACACAAAGATTGAAACCAATCTTTCTGCCCTGATGAATCAGAGCAGCCAAGATTCCAACAAGAAATCTTGTGTGCTTTAACAAAAAATGACGACACACACAACAACAAAAACAAGACCAATACTCCTTACAATCAGAGAGAAATTGGAGCAAGACGCTTGTTGTAAAACAAACAACTGATATTGGAAAAATGACTGTTTCAAACTGAATCAAACCACCAGACAAACCTTTAGAGACACAAAGATTTATAAATCTTGAAAGGTGCAAGATATACGCGACTGTACTAATGTACAGACTGCATGTATACGCGATTGTGCCTGAGGAAACCTGCGTATACGCGGGTTGACTTTAGGAAACAAGCGTATATACGCTTCTGTAACTAAGAAAAACAGCGTATATGAAAGATTTCAAGAAAAATAAAAAACAAACTGAAGAAACTGGCAAAAATTAGAATTCAAGAACAGACCAGACAGTAACAACAAGCAAATAGGCAACTGAGCCCTGATTGGCTTGAAAAACACCCAAACTAGGAACAACAAGAGTGTTGTCCCCAGTGGAGTCGCCAATTCTGTTGAGGGAAATGTTCCCCTAGGGATTTTGGGTTGAAACCCTAGCAGACTGAAAGTTATCTATAAAGAGAAACACACATTCACACAGCCATTATGCTTATAAGCAAATTCTATAGTAAGAGGGGCCACCTCAGGTCCTACGTCGAGAAGGTCCTTAGGGTCCAACCCTTCTTCAAGTCCCTTTCGCTCCTTTGTCTTGCAAAACAACCATTCCAAGGAACACAGCTATATGACAAGACTTATAAGAAATCATTCTTCATGTTATAAAGGAAGTAGTTAGTTATGAACTTTAAACAACCATTCACATATGAATTCCAACATGAACATCATAAACATAAAGAAGACTTATATCAGGAACCAAGACGTGTTTCTTTATTATAGTCAAATAGAATGTACAAAAGGAATAATATCACCTGAGTAACCTTTCGCAGGCTCCAAGCAAAGCTTCCTTCCGGATCCATTTAGCCTCAAGCCTTTAACATATCTCCTTCCATGACTCACTCCATGATGCCATAACTAGTAGATGAACATCGACACACAAGGAAACAAGGGTTTCCTGTACAAATGGGGGAAGTGCAGAAGGCACAAGGGTCTTCAGACCTGGTCAAGAGAAAAATCTCAGTATATTAACCTTTCTCTCTCTTCTCTCTTCCCTTAGCCCTTCCCTTTGAGGTCTTTTTATACCTCTCCCAAAGTAGTTTTTTAGTTGGGAGTTGGTTGGGAACAGTTGGGCCACGGGCACTAACAGGTGATCAGCAGGTAAAATCCGCGATCTCCGCCCGAAATTAAGGAGTTTTATATTTTTTAAGTGTTTTAATACATATACACGGGTTGGGTATATGCCTACGCACGTATACACGTGTTTAACTCAGGGCAATGTCACGTATAAGGGATAAAACACTTTTTTTTTAAATTTTGGACCAAGTCTGGAAGGAGGGGTTGCCCTAGGCCATGAGTGTAGCATCACAAACCATAATAGTGAGATTTGGAGCTATAACACATATATGTTGTAATGAATAATATCTTTATGAAATAATGATGTATTGATGTGGGAATTTACTGGATTCATCATATTAACTGAATAAAATTAATGTTAAGTGATTATGTGAAGATCATAACACTTTCTATTAGGTTTATTGAACATTTGGGTAGATGAGAACACATGCTGATCTAATAGTAATATAAGGTGCACGTAAGTATCTAATTCATTTGTTTAGGGTCTACAAAATCCAGTCGTAGACCTTCATGAAGGTCTAAAGGCCATTCGAAGGGAATCATAGTACCAAAACCTATGGGCTTATAGATCTGCACAAATGCAGATCTAGGACATAAAATGACATCACACTAATGTAGATAAGTTTTTGGATTCTTTTGAAAGGGATGTCTCAGAGGATCATCACTTTCAAGCCTTCAATTTCATGTTGCACACTACACCCACACATTGGAAGGGTAGTCAAAGGACAAAATTTATGAATGAGGAGATTATAGGAGGATGATGAGGATGCGATTTCATCGTCCTAAAGTGCGATTAACTGAGAAATATGATGGGAGGAATGATCCGCATGATCATTTGGCAATGTGGACTAAAGTGTACGAAATAGAGCCACAACCAGAATGGGTGCATTTATTTTGTCACACTCAATATATAATCCCTATGAATTGGTACATAGAAACAGAGCTCCACCATGGCACGGTGGCGTGAGATATATTAAGGGAAGGATTCTTAATAACCATCAGTTTTGAGGATGGGTTCGAAAGCATTGATGAAGCTATTTAGAAGGTTAAGGCAACAATCTTCAGAATACCACAAGACCCTTTGGAGATGGTTCAACCAGATTGGAGCACCCAACCATGCCATGTGCTCATAATGTGATTGCTAAAGGGGAGGATGAGGATCTAAGGAATATCAATATCCCAAAGATGGATGGCCACTGCGAGGTTGAAGGTCCACAGATAGAAAACCCAGACATCACCACGTCATTGAAGACTAGGAAAGTGAACATTGGTAGTGTAGCAGAGCCAAAATTTGTGAACATCGAGGATTACTGGGATGATTCCACCGTGGATAAAGTTGTCGAGTTGCTATGCGAATATCAGGATTTGTTTCCTACAAAATTTTTGGACCTGAGAGGAATCATAGGTGAATTTGGCGTGATCAAGATTACCATGAAGCCATACATGGAGCCTATTAAGAAGAGGCCATATCGCCTTAACACAAAATACAAGGGAAAGGTCTTCTTGGAATTGGAAAAGATGCTTGAGTCGGGCATTATTGAGTCAATGGAGGAATCTGATTGGGTGAGCCCAATGGTAGTCCAAGGAAAGAAATAGAAGGGAGAAATACAAATTTGCATAGACCTTAGGAAGCTTAATGATGTTTGTGTCCATGGTCCCTATTTGACACCAATTACTGATGAGGTACTGGATAATGTTGGAAGAAAGGAGGTCTACTCATTCACTGGTGGTTTCTCTAGATAGGATCCAATTAAGATCATGCCAGAGGATAGGAGCAAAACAACCTTCACGATAGAATGGGTTTGTTTCTAGTATATGGTGATGCAGTTTGGACTCAAGAATGCACCGAATATATTCTATTGTGTGGTCATCGTGACATTCAAGGAGTTTATTCACAAATTATTGGAGGCATATTTTGACGACTAGACATTGTTTGGGTTAGTAAAGCACCATGTAGCCAGTCTACGCTTAATGTTTGATATGTGCCAAAGATATCAGATTGCCCTGAACCTGAAGAAGTGCTTATTCTATGTCCCCTTTGGAATTTTGTTGGGTCATGTGGTGTGCATGCAAGGACTAATGATGGATCCTACCAAGATCGTGGTGATAGGTAATTTGGAGGCCCCATGGAGTGTTAAACAGCTATGTGCAATGCTAGGCCATACTGGATATTATCGAAAATTCATCGAGGCTTATGCTCATATTACCACACCTATGGATAAGTTGCTAAAGAAGGATGCTACATTATATTAGGATGAAGAATGTCAGCGCAGTATGGATGTATTAAAAAAAGGATGATCACCGCACAAATCTTGGTCTTCTCGGATTGGAAGAAGGAATTCCATGTGCACATTGATGCCTCGTGTATTGTGTTGGGAGTAGTACTGACACAAGTTAGTGAAGGAGAAATGGATCACCCTACGACATTTGTGAGTAGAAATTTGTCAAATGCTAAGAATAATTACTCTACAACAGAGTGCGAAGGATTGGTTATGGTGTACATGCTCCAAAAGTTCAAACACTATCTGTTGGATTGACATCTCAATATGTACATAGATCATCCTGCCTTGAAGTATCTGGTCAATAAGCCTGTGTTGGGGGGAATATGCAGATTTTTGTCGTTATTTCAAGAATATGACTTTGAGGTAATTATGAAGCTAGGAAGGTTGAGTGCACGACTTGACCATTTGTCATGAATTGAAATAAGGGAGGAGCCTACTAATTTGGAGGAAGGGTTGCCTGATGTGTAGCTCTTCGTGGTGCATGTATTAGATAACCACTTTGCAGATATTATTGAATTTTTAACCATTGGGATGGCTCCAAAGGGATACACCAGTCAGAAGAAGAAAGAGTTGGTCATATGCGCGACTGATTTCTCGGTAATTACTAGACATTTATATAAGATGGGATCGGACAAGATACTCTTACGGTATGTGCTTAATTTTGAACGAATTAACATCCTCACAGAAGCTCATGGAGGAGCTGTAGGAGGACATTATGTAGGAACGACAACAATGGAGAATATTTTGTGCATCGAGTTATGGTGGCCTACGCTACATAAAGATTCTAAAGGATATTGTAGGTCATGCGACACATGTTAGAGAATGGGCAAACTATCGCAGAGGGATGAGCTACCATTAAATCCTCATGTTTCATTGCAGCCATTCGACAAATGGGCAATTGACTTTGTAGGATCAATTCAGCCCCTAGGCGAGAAGAGAAGGGTGCGATATATCATCACCATGATAGAATACTAACCAGATGGGTGGAGGCCCAGCTTGTGAAGGCCACAGCCACAAAGCTCTTGTTTGAGTACATAATAACCAGATTTGGTTGCCCAAAAATACTGATGAGCAATCATGGTGCACACTTCCTCAATGAAACAATCAACACGTTGACCGAAGAGTTCTAGGTGTATCATTAAAAGAGTATAAAAACATGGCATGATCGACACATCAAGTTGTGAACATTAAAGGTAAATGACTTGGTTTTATTACATGATAGTAAGTTCGCTAAGTTTCTGGGAAAGTTTTAGATGCACTAGCTTCGGCCATATGTCATCAAAGAAATCACAAATGTGGGTGTGATTTAGCTCGCAAAGCTAAACGAAGAACCTTTCCTGGGAAAAGTGAATGGAATTCAATTGAAGCTGTATGCAGGAGATCTTTCTCAATGACTATATGACAGCCAGATATTCTTAGTGCTCCAAGAAACTACAAGGGAGCACGAGACTATAAACTACACTACCCAGTTTTGGGGAATGTGACAAGGAGGTTGTGCGAAAAAGGGTGATGTCACAAAACCAGAAGTCGCATGAAGGGAGTTGCACTATGGAGGGAGATACTACTCAACACAACCAAAAAGTGATCGTTAGAGTCACTGTTCATGATTTCACAGCCTGGAGACGGTTAACAGGAGTGAGTGGGTGACATTTAAGGTTGAAATATTTTGAGATCTGTTGCCAAATCAACATTAATGGATGAATTTTGGGGGGAACGGTCGGATTTGAATTTGAATTCTCCTATAAATTATGTGTGCCAGTCAAATAGAGAACACTTTTCACCCTTATAATTTTTGAGTTGGGATGTTCATCACTTATGAATCGTATGTTCTTGGAATATTTGGTCGCAAGCCCCGAATTTGATCATTTGCCTGAGTTAACGTTAAAAAAATTTTGCAACACCATGTTAGGACCAGGCCCTGATGATACTACAAACACTGGAGGAAATGTTCCCTCTAAAGGAGCTACTCAAGAGGTTGTGAGCATGGAGGATCCAACTCCTATGCATATGGCATGGAGGTCACCTAGGCTGAAGCCTACACCTGCACATGAGACCCAAAAGCTGAAGAGAGAAAAGCAGAAGAGGTCGGCACCAATGCGTGAGCTGCCTATGAAGCATTTTGCTACCTATTATCACCTGGATTGAACCTCAGGCTGAAGGAAGGCAATGCCAAGGTAACCAAGAACCACACTTAACCAAGTATCTAACCCTAATAGGCTGGGAAAGGGCTCTCTTCGTAAGGATCTTAGCCAAAGATAACTGGATTAGGAAAAGGATTTTAGGCTAGGTATAGTAGCAAAATTTTTTGATTGGATTTTGAAGGGGTTTTGCTAAATCAGGAGGAGTTGGACAGTTTAGGTCTAGGGAATTAGGTCAAAATTGCAGGGTGTTTAATGAGGCAAGGTAGGCATAAGTTTTAGCACTTTAGGGCTTGATGGGTGAGGTTTTTAAGACTGGTGAGAGGGTAGGAAGAGCATGTGATTACCATGGATCCTTCCCAAACTGTAGAAATCATATAATGGTGAATATTTTCCCAAGGAAGAGCATTGATGTAATGAATTCTACTTGTCAACTCAAAATCATTCACTTACAAGCAATGAAATGATTAACGAAGTATACAAAGCACATTAACAGATGATCAAAAAAGAATAAATTGTACTAAAACTCCATACCACATGGATCCCATAACAATTGATGCAATTCTTATTAATCTCCTGCTAAACTGCTACAAAATGATGTACAATCAAGGTCTGAGCATCTAGCTGAGTCCAACCCTTACAATGAGAAATAAGAAGAAGATATAGGCATTTTATCAACCTCCTCCCAAAATTATGGGTTTAATCCCTAAGATGAGGAGCTAATCTAAACAACACTGGACAAGAAACAGGAATATAGGCATCTTAACAACTTGCCTCTAAAAGCAAAAAACTAATTCATTTGAGCTCAAATTGACTTTTAATGCAATGAATCTACCCTCTACTATTAATTATCTCTCATATTTACAAGTCAAGTCATCATATACATCAGTAAAACATCCTCCATGGGAGAAAATCCATGAACACGGCCAAAACATAGAAAAAAAGCCATCCTGTGCAAAATTGCCCTACGCACAGTGCCACTTTCATGTCCCGTTTGGAGACCTTCCCAGCATCCAAATTGAGCTCATGATATCTCACTGGAAAGGTATGCAAGTCTACTATCCAAAAAAACTACAATTGCTACATGTAAATCTCATTTGACCCCTCAAAACTTGATTCTCCCAAGACTCCTTTTGTGTGTCCAAAAAGTGGCAAAAAGGTCACTTTTAGGGTGTTTTTTGACCTTTTGGTGGAACAATTTTGCCCCAAAAACTTAGAAAAGCCATATGGTGGATGCACGCATCACTCTAAATCCAAAAATGAAAACCATTTGAGAATTGGGTGCCCCTAGGCAAAGCGTAGTGCCAATGGCACTGTGCGTTGACCCTGATTTTCTGTGTTTAACATTTCAAAATTTGCAAATGACAAAAACTCTTCCAAACTTGACCAAAATTGGCAAGAAGTACCATCATCAAGTATCCTAATAAGCCAAGGAAGAATCAGCAAGAAAATTAATCCTATCCCCCTCCTTTTTGCCTTTTATAGCCCGCCTTAGCCTAGCTTTCATCATTTTGACCCTCATGTTGCAAATTTTGTTTCGGGTACTGTAATGGTAGGCCATGTGCCTAATCATCTGGTTGTCTCTATTTGCCTTCTACAATAGATTCTCTAGGTGAAAATTGACTCCCTCAACTGAAGTCTCTCTATCATCCTCAATTTCCTTCTTAATAGGAGTCAAAGTGACCTGTGCCTCCTTGTCACCTTGTTGTTTTACCTTGAGAAGTTCTAGCTCCATGAGGACTTGCTTGTCACTCAACTGCTTGTTCTCTTGTTCCAAATATGTGATGACATACTTGGCCCTCTCCAAATTGTCCATCAAAGCTTGGACTTGAGCCGCTTTTTCTTGTATGATGATGTCCTTTATTGTTTCTTCATCCCGAGCCTCTAAGTTAATTATTTCCACACCATGATGAGTATAATGCTTTTCTGGCTCATCATGCTCTGTCAAATAAAAGTCCTTCTCTTTCTCCTCATCATCAAAACTCTCATCCAGCATCTTTTCCTTCCCTTTGTGTAGCTGCTGCACCTGTACCTATTGTGTTGATGAAGAAGGCAAAGCCCCTTCCATATCCTGTGGAGCAAGAATTTGCCTATGGGTTGATGAAGAAGACAAGGTCCCTTCCACATCCTGTGGAGAAAACACTTGCCTATCGGCTACAAATAATCTTCTTCTGCCCCTTTGATATGTCATGTAAGTCCCGGGCACCTCAGTAGCTCTAGTCTCTTTAGCCTCTTCATCTATTTTAACCTAAGCACTGCTAGAAGGTCCCCCTTCTTCTTGAGACACTGGTGGGGGAATTTGAGGACCTCGGAAGATGTCATGAGCAATAAATGTCTCCCAAGAGATGCTGAGGAGGTTGAGATGATGAAGCACAATCATCATGACCAGGGAATAATGATATACACTGCTCATCTGCTAAGGGTATGGCTTTTTCTAGACAAAATGGGCCATCTTCTCAATATTCCTGAATAAGAAATAAGGGAGGTTTAACATCTTCACCATGGTAAAATGCATGAGAAGCCTAATGTGATAGATGTACAGCCTGGAAAATCTACCCTCACAAGAGGAATATTTCATGATGATTTTCATCATGGGAACATACTTTTCTTCAAGAAATATGTAAGCAAAAAGTCTTTTCACCTCATTTCTATACCAGGGTTTAATAAGGCTCATAATAATGTTCATCTAGGTCTTGTGCCTTGTACCACTTCTCCCCTACATTTGGAATCCTGGTTGCATCTGCAATGATGGAAGGTGAGACTGTGAATGTCACCCTAGCAAGAGTCACCTTGTTGTCCTGAAGATGGGCTACAAAGCATCTGGTGAGCTCATGGTGGTGTCGAACTCTCTCTACTTGCTCACGAAACTCATAGTAGCCAAGATACATGAAACAAGTGACAACCAACTGAGAGACTTGTAATTCTTTGAGGTTTGATGGCTCTTCCTTGATAATTCTGCTTCCCTTGTGTGGTTTTCTTTGATGCCAAGGTCCATCCGTCAAAATTATCATTATCTATGTTTTCGTCCTCCTCATAGTCTCTGTCTTCTCTATCCATGTTTGCTCATTTTAGGTTGTATGAAGGGAATGAGTGAGAATGATTTAGGAGTGAGGGGATGGGAGATGACCTTATTGGCTAGAAAATGAATGAGGGAGTAGGAATCATAAAAATGAGAGGGAGGGCTTGGTTTGTTTGAGATATTTCTTTTTCGGAAAAGGGATAAAGGGATGTGGATGTTATGGAATGTAATGGGGAAAGAGTTTAGAATTTTAGTGATATGTGATAGGAGGAATAATTGGGGTTTAGGGTTTAGGAATAACCAAGGGAGAATTTAGGGTTTGACATTTACCATGGGGAATTATGTTTAAAAGTTTGAATGCAAACCAAAAATGTAGTATGGGAGGAAAACTTACTTGTATGAAGGGAAGAGAGGGAAATCTTGAAGTTTTTTGAAGTTTTGAGGCCTTTTTAGCCATTCTACTGAATGTGCATCACCAACCCACAAATGTGTAGCGCCGAGCCCAGACACGCAGTGCCTAGCATAGACACGCAACACCACCTCCTAAACATACAGCGCCACTTCACAATGACTTTTGACTACCTTCTTAGTGTCCACATTAGGCATTGGATAACTTGTTGGAAATCTTGTCCTGTTGACTTTCTCTAACATTTTTAATTTTCCAATTTGGAGCTCATTTTCCTAGACAAAAGCACAATCTCCCAAGACTGGTCAAAATGTGCAGAATGAGGCTACCAAAATGCAGAGTTCTATTGCAGTCAAATTTTGGAGCTCTTCCTCAACTCCAAATTGACCTTATGATAGCTCATTAGAAATATATGCTTATCTAGTTATCATTTGACTCATCAATAAAGTATTTTTGACATTCCATCTAGGAGAAAAAATATATTTTCCTAAGGTCACTCCAAAAGCGCAGTAACTCTCCTGTGGCAAATTATTGTTTAGACATTTCTCCCAAACCATGAGACCTGTGTAAAACATGAAGCATTTTTTTCTTCTTGGGTCTATAATGGACAAAAACCTCTCTCACTTTTGTCAAATTCATCTTTTCTTACTCAAAAACATCATTTGAATAAAAAGTATCCCAATGTGTCAAACAAGGGATTTGTAAAAATGAAGGGAAATGAAGGGGATGAGGGGCTTTTAAATTCTTGATAAAATTTTGGGAAGTAGGGAGGGATTCTAGGCAGTAGAGGAAAGATGCATTTCAAGGATTGAGTGAGGGGAAGGGGTCCAAAAGGGAAAAATGCAAGCCTAACCTAGAAAAGTGTCAAATTGCAGCAATAGGCTAGGGTTTGTGCGAAAATGATGAATTTGAGGGATATCAGTGATGGGAAGTGTTTAAGAAGGTATATTAAGGATATGGGAAGGTGTATGAGCACCAGAATACAAGTTTTGTTGATGATTTGACCATCCAAGAAAAATTACCTTCAAAACCCTAGGAGAGGGAAATGAGCCCTACCTAAGCACCATTGAAGCACAAACAAGGTGTAAAATGACCCATTGGAACTTGAAACAATGATGAAAACTCTTTGAATGATAGTACACTCAGCTAAATGGTGACATGGCTCAATACCTAGAAAACTCTGGAAGGAGTGAAAACAATCCTAGACCTAATACCTAGTGACCAAATTTTACTTGAAGACTCACTGAAATGAAAAATTTGACCTTGACACCCTAAGACCACTTTGTAAGAGCATGTTTGATTGCTGGTGGAAGGCTACAAAGATTGACACTAACATTGGCTCCATTGGGGATGGTAGCTCCTTGGAGGTGCCAAGAACACTGTAAACCAAGTAGCCTTATCCATTGGGCATGGAGTAAAAAAAAAAACTCAATCTAAAATACATGACTGAATACTGATGACTCAAAGACACAAAATGACTTTTTCTCAACTAAAAACTGACTCAATACTAAAACACAACTAAAAAACTGGAAAAGATGCTCAAAATGGAGCTTATTCAATAAAACCTACTCTAACTATTCCATTCATCACCTAATCAAGTGAAATGAAACAACCAATGCAACCAAGTAAGCATTCTAGTTGTTGTTTGAATTCTCCACAAGTGCTTGTTTATGAGCAAGAAGAGAGAACTACTAAAATGAAACTCCCATGGAAACTTGTAAACAGATCCAATTTTCCCCGATTGAATAATGTGGATTCTCTATCTGACTCCAAACATACTACATGAGGATCTTGAAATTCATGTGCACTAGGACTTAGCTCATCCAATGGATTACTTTGCATCTCCTCATACCATGAATGCAAACTTTCATCTGAGCTTTGTGATGAGACTCCCATTGAAAATGACAAAGAAACCGATTGCTGGATCAAGTTTGTATCAATACTTTTTTCAAGCTCACATTTAGCTAATGGAGAAGGACTTTGACAGTAGATATCATCTAACACATTAGCTATTGGATCATGAAAAACTTGAATAGACTGTTGTAACCCATTTTCTATTGGTTCCAATGAGATTGCATGATTTTCTACATGCTGCTCATCCTTTATTGAAGATATACTATGCAAATTTCCCTTCAAAAACTGAAATGATTTAAAACATAATGGTACAAAATCATCTTGCATAATTTGATCATATGTTCTAGCTTCCAAGTCTTCAACTGCAACCTAACATCCAATGGAATTCGGGGGCTGCAAATCTAGATATGAGAAGTCTTGAACAAGGATTTCATTGCCCTCTAGATGGTCAAGATCAAAATTTATCAATGGTTGATTTCTTATTGCACGAAAGTTGTCTCTGATGAACTGAAATGAAGTAAAATAAAAAGGCAAAGATCCTTCACTTACTTCAAAAAAAAATTGCACTTTCCTCCTCACTTCCATAACTAATATGCATCGGCTGATCACTGTATTCGAGTTGCTCAAAGTGAACTTCCTCCTTCCATAAACCAATGGCTAATTTTTCTGCAACAGTAGCTTCTGTTTGGAGAACATAATCATCATCATACTGATCAAACTTAGTGAAATCATCAGTATAAAACACATCATCAATCATACATGTTAGATCAATAGATCTCTCTTCTGCAAGCTGATCTATAAAACAATCATTATCAAATTTATGATAACTGGGATAAGAAAGGAAATGTTTTGGATCAACCACTTGTTCTTCTTCAATTAGTGAGCCATGGTCTTGAAAATCATACTCATTCCTTGTGGTGATCTTTTGCATCATCTTTTCCACTGCACTTACCAAAATGTCAAGCTTTACCTCTAAAGATGTCAATTCCTTTGGATCTATGTTCTTCCTTTTCTTTTTCCTTCAAATTTTCCCTTCTGATCAACAGATTAGCCTCTACATCTACTACACTACTATGCATTTCTTCAAGTGATGCAAGGTTCCTTTCTCTCAGCTGAAACTCCATTTCCAGATCAAAGGCTTCTGGATAATGCAAGAGAGCTGAATCAGGAGGAGGTCTTATATTAATAGGCATCAAACAATAAACTCGGTTAAGTCTGGCAAAAAATTGTTGTACTATCTCCCATGGTTGTCTTTTTTAGTTGTTTATACTCTTCTAGAATCAAGAAAGGGTTCTATCTGACCACCGACTTGTCAAAGAAAAATTTGGCAAACTACTGGAAATCTGAGATGCTCGCATCAGGCAGGGTTTTGAACCAACTCTTGACTTTGCCTTGTAAAGAAAGAGTAAAAAGCCTAATACTGACATCCTCTTCGTCAACTTCAAAAAGGTCAAGAAAAGAGTCAAAATTTAGTACATGTCTCTTAGTAGTGATATTGTCACATTCATCATCAAATATTGGTATATATAGGAAATGATTTTTAGGGAAAGCTTCGGATATAGGAGGTAAAATTAGAGGTTTGTATCTATCTGGAATTTTACAAGGTATAGGAGTATATACAAAAGTTGTAGAATCAGTCTTGGTCTCTCTAGGCTCACTAGTTTGAAGACAGTCATCATAAGATTCAGAAGAAGGGTCTTGATGAAGATCAAAGGCATGCGAAATTTTGTATTCACAATCTTCAAAGGGAAAGAATCAAATGTAGGTCTAGGATCTTTTCTAAAATATAATATGCTTTGTAAAGCCTTCTTGCAATTCTCAGGAAAAGAGAAGAAATAATTTATAACAAAGAACATAATGTCTTAGATGAAATTCCAACTTGAATACTTGATATTTCCATATTTTCCTTTCATGTTTATGCTAGTCACGTTCATCCTGTAGTGGAGTCCTTGGATATGATCTCGAAACTGATTTAGAGTCACTAGATGAATGATTTCAGCCTTCTGGTGTTTGATCGTTGTCCACCATCAACAATTAGATTTGAACTTGATACATTTTGCTGAGGAACATAAAACTACGTTCCCCAGTATGGTTGCCACTATGTTATCACCTGGATTGAACCTCAGGCTGAAGGAAGGCAATGCCAGGGTAACCACAAACCACACTTAGCCAAGTAGCTAGCCCTACTAGGCCTACAGAGGGCTCTCTGTGTAAGGATATTAGCTAAGATGACTGGATCAAGAAAAGTATTTTAGGCTAGGTATAGTAGCATAAATTTTTGATTGGATTTTGAAGGTGTTTTGCTGGATCAGGAGGAGCTGGACAGTTTAGGTCTAGGGAATTGGGTCAAAATTGCAGGGTGTTTAATGGGGCAAGGTAGGCATAAGTTTTAGAACTCTAGGGCCTGATGGGTGAGGTTTTTAAGACTTGTGAGAGGGTAGGAAGAGCATGTTATTACCATGGATCATTCCCAAACTATAGAAAGCATATAATTGTGAATATTTTCCCAAAGCAGAGCACTGACGTAATGAATTCTGCCTATCAACTTGAAAGCATTCACTTAGAAGAAATGAAATGATTATCAAAGTATACAAAACACATTAACATATGATAACAAAATAAGAAACTATACTAAAACTCCATACCGCATGGATCCCATAAAAATAGCTGCAATTCTTATTAATCTCCTACTAAACTGCTACAAAATGATGTATAATCAAGGTCTAAGCATCCAGCTAAGTCCAATCCTTTACAATGAAAAAGAAGAAGAAGATATAGGAATTGTTTCAACCTCCTCCCATACTCAAGGGTCGAATGCCTAAGATGAGGAGCTAATCTAACCAACACTGAACAAGAAACAGGAATATAGGCATCTTAACAACTTGCCTCTAAAAGTGAAAAACTTATTCATTTCAACTCAAATTGACTTTTAATGCAATGAATCTACCCTTTACTACTAATTATATCTCATATTTACAAGCCAAGTCATCATTTACATCATTAAAACATCTTCCATGGGAGAAAATCCATGAACACAATCAAAACATAAAAAATAGCCATCTTGTACAAAATTCCCCTACGCGCAACACCACTGGCCCAACGCGCAATGCCACTTTCAGGTCCCTTTTGGAGGCCTTCCTGGCATCCAAATTGAGCTCATGACAGCTCATTAGAAATGTATTCAAGTCTTATCCAAAAAACCTATAATTTCTTCATGTGAAGCTCATGTGACCCCTCAAAACTTGATTCTCCCAAGATTGCTTTTGTGTCCAAAAAGTGGTAGAAAGGTCATTTTTAGGGTGTTTTTTGACGTTTTGGTGGACCAGTTCTACCCCAAAAGCTTAGAAAATCCATTGTGTGCATGTACCCATTGCTTTGAATCCAAAAATGCAAACCATTTGTGCATTGGGTGCCCCTAGGAAAAGCATAGCGCCAGTGGCACTGCGCATTGACCCTGATTTTCTGTGTTTATCATTTCAAAATTTGCAAATGACGAAAAATCTTCCAAAATTGACAAAAATTGGTGAGAAGCACCATCATAAAGTCTCTTGATGAGCCAAGGAAGCTTCAGAAAGCAACCTAATCCTATCCTCCTCCTTTTTTCCTTTCAGAGCCCGCCTTAGCCTAGCTTTCATCTTTTTGACCCTCATGTTGCAAATTTTGTTTCGGGTCCTGTAATGGTAGGCCATGTGTCTGATCATCTATTTGTCTCTATTGGCCTTCTATAGTAGCTTCTCTAGGTGCAAATTGACTCCCTCAAGCCAAGTCTCTCTATCATCCTCAATTTCCTTCTCAATAGGAGTCAAAGTGTCCTGTGCCTCCTTGTCACCATGTCGTTTTACTTTGAGAAGTTCCAGCTCCATGAGGACTTGCTTGTTCTCTTGTTCCAAATATGTGATGACATACTTGGCCCTCTCCAAATTTTCCATCAAAGCTTGAACTT
>APFE030153737.1:0-10881 GCA_000404065.3 Pinus taeda
TCTGAGGACAAGTTTTTGATAAATTTCTGGACCCTTCTCTAAATGCATGAGAAGGGTTTAAATACTACTAACTACATCTAAAAATAACTTATTACAAAAATATAGGATATGGTTTAAATGACCATCCTTTTTCTAGGCAAATATAAAGCAAAACTATTTCTAAAATTAAATCTAACATCTAACTATTTTTGTATTTGCTCCTTAACATCGCAAGCATTCAGCATTTGCTTGAAAAGAGTCGGTTGGCCAACTTCATCCTTTAATTTCCCTGTGAAAACGGAATCAGCAAGAGCTAGTGCCATATTTTCGGCAGAATTGATGATGCTTTTGAGAGTCATACACTGGCTGTGTGGTTTCACTAAATAAGCCCAGTAAGAATCCCAATTCAACTTAGTTAATCTTCTAATTAATTCTGCCTTTTCTTGAGCCTTCTGTCTCCAGTCTACTTGCAGCTGTTGTACCTATATACAGACTTATTTTGAAGATATTTATGACAATTACCATTGTTTTTTGGGATTTAAATTTCATTTTTTACTTTTACTGTTTTTTCCTGCAAATTTCTGAGCTTCCAGGAGACTAAGCAATTAGAGGCTTTCCTTTTCAATAATTTTTGCCTGGCGATGCACGATTAGCACTAATCGCGCATCGGAAACTGCCTCCGTTTCTCAATTCGGGCATCCTTGGTGTGTTTTTTGCCTCTTGCGTGCTCTCTTTTAGCGGATGTAAAGTTGAAATTTTGTGAAAATAATGATTCCGTGAGCTCTTGACCCTGAGTCCTAAACTGTCTATTTTTAATGTCAGCGTTGTCCAATACCCATTTAATCATGTCTGTGTAGGGGAGAATTTTGGGTCTCGCTGCTATCCAGTGCAGGAATGAACAAGCTAAATATGCAACTGATGCTTGAGAAGACTTCGATGAACCTACAGTAGCTGTAAAATCCATTACCTTGGGATCCGCTTCCTCAAGTAGATTATACATGCCTTCCCAAGTGGAAATACCCGCGTCTCTGTTGCATGCGGTGTCTGTGTACAAGGGCGCCATTTCTTTATCTTCAGACATCGAAGACTTGCCTTTCTTCCCCATAGTTTCCTGTATATTGCTTTGTATAGTTCTTTGTTCTTCGTTCCTGCAGTTTACAAGTGAGGTGAGAGTAAGGATAAGGAACAGTGACGGGAAAGCTTTAAATGCCGAAGACATGCAAAAGTATACCACCTTATGTGAACTGGCTCTTCGATAAACACAAAACCATATTTCATTAACAACTGGCAACTAACTCATTAATTAGCATTAAAGCGCATAACTAGGTCTCGTTTTATGGAAAAAGTTTTCTTAAATAATGAGCCCTAAAAATCTGCGATGGAGCGATTTTGCAATTTGCTTTGCAATATCGCAGATTGTTGCATCGCATTATCGCAAGATCGTAATATCGCAATATCACTTTGTTATTCTTTCGTAAGATCGCTTTGTCGCTCTATCGCAATATCACGATATCGCAATATCGCATGGTCGCAATATTGCATAATCGTGGTATGTACCCATTTCGTGTTAATGTATTTCTTGCGAGGTGCGATTTTGCGATATGCGCTATCGCATATCGACATTTTCTGCGGTTTTCCAATGTAAGTGCATTTTAAGGCATGCGATGCGATATTTCTTAAGGAGTGATTTTATCTTTCCTCATCATGAAGCTTAAGCTTTTTAGATTTTTTAAGGTTATTTTCTTAAGTTTATGATGGTAAGTTTTATTTAAAAGAAAATAGAAGTACTAATTCATTTTTTTAGTTTTTTGATTAAGGGTCCCCACTTATTTAGTATTAGTAATAACACTAAATAAGAAGGGGAATTGTTGGTGGCCACGACAGGACCATGGAAAATCTAATCACTAACTACCAAAGGCATGAACCCCTAACCCAACAAACATAACCTCAAAACCCTCAGAAGACAGACAGTGCTTGGGTCATACGGTCAGACGAACATGTGAAAATCCATGAATCCTCCCGCACATCTGCCTAAACGAACTTGCATATTTAATCACTACCATGCATTCTCCTCGCTAAATCCAATGGCAGAGAAAGATATCGCACTGCAAAGACAGTCGACGCTTAACGACCAGGCCCCACCAACATGCACGATCATTCCTGTCCATATATCAACCCAACAAAATCCAACGACTGAGGATAATATCGCACAGGTCTAAAACCCCAAAAATTAGTGCACGATGAGGGTGGTAGTCGGACTCGCCCCCATGCCACGTGTAGGTGGGTGAGTGGAATCACTCCCATTTCGTTAAAGCCACTTCATGCTTGAGAGGCTTGCGATAAACCAAATACCACTAAGGCAGCGGTTTTGCATCCCGAAAAGGAAAATCGGGGGTATTACAGCAGCCGGGAAAGCCGGGATTCCGGCCCCTCGCACCATTTCCTCTACTCTTGTACCTAAACCCATGGAAGGTGTTGATCCTTCCCCCTATTAAACCAACCGATAAACTGAGAAATCTATGCAACCTCCACCGAGGGTTTCTGAATTTGTAATTACCAGGGCTGCTGGGGCCGATAGTGACCTGCCTCCCACCAAAAACTAGACTGTGAAAAAAGTAGCAAATCATAATGAGATCAAGTCATTTAGAACTTGCCTCCTTGGCTCTGTATCGAAACACCTCCCTATCTTCATCTGCCTGGTTGTAACAAAGTGCCTTTAGTCTGCTTTGAGGCAACTCTTACCAACCCATCAAAAACCCTGCATTCAGTACAGCTCACTCCTTGGTTGGCCAACTTACTGTACAAAAGCCTTGGAGGTGACTCTAAATTCTTTGGAAAACATGGATCAGCCTCCAGTGTTTTGAGACTTTCTCCGACACCGTTCCACAACTAATTCTCTTGAACGAGTTAACGATTAACTTAGAATTAGCTTCTATAATCACATTTTAGCAGTTATCTTGCTTAAGAAAATCTAAACATTGCTCCATAGCCATTAATTCCGCCATGTTGTTAGTGGCTCTTCTTAAATGGCAATGGAAGATGGAGAGAATACTTCCTTCTTCATCCCTTAATGCCCCTCCAAAGCCAGCAATTTCAGGGTTGCCTTTTGAAGCCCCATCAATGTTGTATTTCAAAAAACCCTGAGGAAGAGGATGCCAAAAATCCTTCTCAGTATCCATTTTCATTACATTCCTATCCAGGCCTTGAGGAATAAGCCCCTGCAAACCCAGCTGACTGAAAATTCTTATTTCAACTTCTGAGGCTGGATTCTTAGGGGGATTACGCACAGTGGTGCCAACCATCTCCTTAAGCTGTTTTAAGATCTACTCAAACAGACAATGGGAGGGGCTCTTTTCATTTTTGAAGATTCTCTTGTTCCTTTCTTTCCAAACATTCCATATAATGAAACTTGGCGTTAGAGCCCAAGCAGAGCCAAGAAATTCATAATTAGAAAGTTTCATCTCCAATTATTTAGGGTATTAATGATTCTCCCTTTGTCCCTGCCAGTCTATTGAAAAATGGTGGCAAATGTATCCCACAACCTGGAGGTGAAAATGCAACTATTGAGAAGATGTTCCATTGTCTCTTCTTGAGCTTCACAGAGTTGGCATCTGGAAGGCCCCATAACACCCCTCTTCCTAATATTATCCCAAGTTAAAATTTTCTTATGATGAACCAACCACAGGAAGAGTTTAATCTTCATCCACCCTTGATGCCTCCATAGGTTCTACCAGATCTTATCCGGAACATGGGAATCCAGCTCAAGGAGAATGCCTTTTGCTTCCTTAATATTAAAGGTGCCCTCATTATTGTTGCCCCATCTAAGTTGGTCCTGCCCCCCTGTCATTAAAATCTTCCTTTGTTCCAACATTTTCATAAGTGCCTCTGCTTTTGTTTTCAAGGTGTTGTCATCCCTGCAATCTAAGTTTCTCCAAGTTCTCCACTTTCCTACATTGTTAGTATGATCCCAAAAATATTTTACCTTAGATAATCCTTGGGTATCAGTCTCATACTTGAGGTCCAAAAAGTCCTCTTTTAACAGTGTAGGTTGTTGTTGCCATTTATCCTCCCAGAATAGAGCTAGATCTCCCTCTCTGATTTCCTAGAAGCTATTTTTTTGTACTAAGCCTCTGTTCTCCTAGGCCTTATTCCAGATATATGAGCCCTTTATATTGCCTAACATCCTTGTGTGATCATTAGTTTTCCAAGAGTTGGCATATTTTTCTTTCCAGATACTTGACCACTGAGCCCTTGGATCTTTTACCCAACACCACCATAGTTTAGCCCCTAAAACGTTGCTGAGAATCTCCTGATCATCCAATCCAAGACCCCCGTGGTTCTTGGGTCTACAGATTTCTTCCCAGGATACTAAGGCTCATTTCTTTCTTCTCTCCTCATTACCCCAAAGAAAGTCTCTTTTGATGGTCCTGAATTGATGTAAGACTCCTTTTGGTGTTGGGAGTGCTCATAGCATGAAAATTGGGATTGATTGAAACACAACCTTTGTAAGCACCAACCTACCAACCAAGTTTAAAGATCTGATGACCCATTTCCTGACTTTATCCTACATCTTATTAACCACCGGCTCCCAAATGCTCTTGTGCAAAGCTTTAGCAGTTAGAGGAACTCCCAAATATTTTGAAGGGAGGGAATCCCTTTAAAAGCCTAGAATTTTGGAGATATTTCTTTGAATAGCAATATTGGTGTTAACGAAAAAAAAAATTGATTTGGAGAGATTAACTTCCATACCTATAGCCATGGCAAAGTCATTCAGGATTTGTTTGTACGCTAGAGCTTCTTTGACTGTGGGGATTCCCTGTAACATGGTATCATCAACAAATTGTTGATGAGTCAAGGTATGTCCATTCTCAGTTAGTTGTAGGCCCTTAATCTTACCCGCTGCTTTAGCATGCTTAATAGACCGACCAAGTCCTTCCATCATGAGGATGAAGAGAAAGGGAGAGAGCAGGTCTCCCTGCCTGAGGCCTCTTGAAGGAATAAAAGTCTCGAAAAGATATCCATTAACCAATATTGAAAAGCTGGAGTAAGTTACTAGGGCCATGACCCATCTGACCCAGTTATGATCAAATCCAAAAGAAATAAGAACTTTTATGATATAGGTCCAGTTCAACTTATCATAAGCTTTGGTTAGGTCCAGTTGCATGATCATTCCAACCTTTCTATTGCTAGTCAACGAATGCACCACCTCGTGAGCTTGAATGATGTTATTGAGAATTTGTCTACCTTCCACATAACCGAATTGTTCCCCAGAAACTAGTGTGGGAAGCAGAGGTTTGAGTCTGTTGACCACTACCTAGGATATTATCTTGTATACCACATTGCATAAAGCTATGGGTCTATACCTATCTGGAGTTTAAGCGTTGTCCTTTTTAGGGATCAGGGAGATGAAGGAGGTATTGAGCACCTTCAAAATAGTTCTGTTTATCCTGGAATCCTCCACTACATTCATAATGTCTTGTTTGACAATATTCCAGCAAGCTTTAAAGAAATCCACATTGAAACCATCAAGGCCTGGCACTTTGCCATTCTGCATATCGTTGAGGACCTCACTAACCTCCTCTTTAGTCACTGGCCTATTAAGGTTGAAATTGTCCTCTCTAGACACCAGCTTAGGTATATGTCTAGTTAAGTCCCTGATAAAATGTTCTCTATCTGAAATGGTTTCCTGTGCTATACCTCGGAAGTGCTGAACTAACACAGCTTCTATATCATCATGGGAGTTAAGAAGACTCCCATCCTCATCCTTGATCGAAAAGATCATGTTGTGAGCTCTATTCGCCATGGTAGATCTATGGAAAAATATAGTGTTATGCTCTCCTTCGTTTAGCCATTGAACTCTAGATTTTTGTCTCCAAAATATTGATGATGTTTGTCTACTTGGTCACTTTTGACTTTATCAAAGCCATTTGTGATAAGGGCTTGGTTGAGTTCCTGCATTTTGTCTTCTACGGATTTTTTTCCAACAAAAATATTGCCAAAATCATTCTTGTTCCAATCTTTGAGCCTGAGCTTGATGTGCTTTAATCTTTTGTGTAGAAGGAACATTCTTGTTCCCTGAATCTGCAAATCCTCTAACCACCATTTTTCAATATTGCTGATGAATTCTGGGTGGGTAAGCCAGATATTCTCAAATCTGAAAGGTCTATTCATGGGGGTACCAATGCCCTGGACCTCCAGCTGAACCGGACAGTGATCTGAACCTCCAAAGTGGAGGACTCACACTATTATTTCCTTGTCTATGAGCATAAGGTCCTCTGAGATAATGAATCTATCTAACTTGGAGGCTACATGAGACTCTCCTCCTCTTTTATTGTTCCAAGTAAAGAGACCATTACTCGTATCAGCGTCAACTAGCTTCATATTATCTATAAAGGTTTGAAATGCTAAAGAGTCTTTTCTTAGACATCTGGTTCCCCCTTTCTTCTCCGAAAGTGATTTGATCATGTTGAAGTCCCCTCCCATGATCCACAGTATTCCTACATGTCTGTCTCTGAGATCCACAAGAGAATCTAGAAACCTGAATTTATCATCCATTCTTTGAGGGCCATAAACATTCGTGACCAGATAGGTATCCCTATCTCCTATAGGATGAATAACCACTGATAAATAATTCCTAGATGCCTCAGCATCTATTATGCCAATCTTTTGGGGGTTCCAAAGAGTGAGTATGCCTCCTGCTGTATTCTCTATTTTGACTTCCAGACACTCAAATCTACTGAGCCATTTGCTATGTATTTTTTTTAACTTTTGAATGGAACATTTAGTTTCCTGGATAAAGATCATACCAAAGCTGCTTGTTTCATTCTACTACTAAGTAATCTCTATTTTCTTTTACTACCTAGACCCCTGATATTCCAAGATGTGAACTTCATAATTAAAGATTTGTAAAGGAGTAGCTAGTTAGATATTTCATCTTAACTGAATCTATCATTAGCTTTCCACATTCCATCAATAGCTCATTCTACTTTTTCCTACCTCTTTTCTTTCTTAGGTTTCTGGGTGCTAATCCTAGTGTAGTTTTCATAGTTTTCACACCTTTGTTACCCTACCTTTCAATATTTATTTGCCTCTCTAGTCCATTAGCCTGAGTTTTCCATAAGAACAACTGTTGTACTCTATTGAACTCTTCTTGAGGTAATGAATCTACCCCTCCCGTGGTTCCCTGTTTCAAGAACCCTTCCAGATTTAAGTGTTCCCTGTCAAGAATCTCCAGTAGCTCGTGGTCCTCCAATTCCATTTCACTCTGGGTCATTTCCTAGTCCCTCTCGAGTTATGCATCGCTCATCATAGTCTCTTTTTGTTTATTGATATCCTGTGTTTGTTCAAGGCTTCTTATTTCTCCTTCTCCCTAAGATTTCCTCCCATTGCTTGATCTACTTTTGTTATCTCTTCATCTTTTTCAAGTACTTGGAACCTGTTCTGACTTACTTGTTGCCCTTCATTTTGATGTTGCTTTGGCCCCCTTTTGCCCCCTTTTCCTCTATGAACTACTTTGTGAAAGTTATCAGTATCTTTCATTGTATTTTCTTTACTCTTGTTCTCTACTTTACTGAGAGGGCAGTCTCTGAGTAGGTGCCTATATTCATGGCATCTGTGGCATCTGAATGGAATATGCTCATAGTCTACTGTTTGCACCCATTCTTCATCAAAAACTTCCAAGAATTACCTCATCCGAAAGAGCTCTAGAGAGATCCATCTCCACACATATCCTTGCAAAGGAAGTATATTTTCCCTTTCTAGTGGCCTTAGAAGCTTTGACAAAACGCTCTAATTTATTGCCAATAGCAGCTAACGATTCAGTTTGCTAGTAATCAAGAGGTAGAGAATAGAGTCTTACCCAGACTGGGACCGAAGTAAAAGTCTCAAGCTTCGGGACAAAATCCATCATCCATGGCCGCATATAGAGGCTTGCTATTGCATAGAAGTAGGGCCCTCCTTCAAACACTCTATCTTTATCTTCAATATTTGTGAAGACCACAATGAAGAATCCCTTTGACCCAAGATGTAGGTCTATGCTTCCTTTAGGTTTCTAGTGGTATTTAATCCACGTCTATAAAGTTTTTTCAGTGGGCCATAATCCCATGAATTTACAAATAATAGCATATGTCTGCATGTGATCCCTGTGTGCCTACAAAGCAGGATCATTTAATACTATTTTAGGTGTGATCTCAACTTTGGGTTTACAAGGCCCCTTTTGTATTTTGTCTTTTGTTCCCTATTTCTTGTCTTCTTCCTTATTGTCTTTTGTGCTATTATTCTCCCTCGTTTTGGTACCATCTAGCTCCTCTTCCATGTTCCTTTTCCCTTCCTCAGAAGTACCTCTGTCATTTTCTAGTGGTTTCTTGCCTCTGTTGGCCATGACCTGCTTATAGGAGGGAGTGGAGATCCCTCCTTTGTGCCCTTCCATGGAGATCGACCCTTGCAATAGTTTGGAACCCTAGTTGTTCGCCCACCATTCGTCTCCGCCTTTCCTCCCGGAGGTTACTATAACATTCTATTTATTTTATTTTCATTTATTATTGTATTTTAATAATAAAAATGTTTAAAAACTTTATAAAAAATTAATAATTTTATTAATTCTCTACTTTATTTTTTTAGTCTATTATATTATTTTTCATTTATTATTCGTAATTTTAATAATGAAATGTTTAAAACTTATAAATATTAATATTTTTGTTTACTACTCACTTTAATTTATTTTTAATGATATTGTCAATCAGTAAAATGATAAATTTCAAATTTATATAAATTTACAATCAAACAATATTAAAGATATATCAAAAAATTTAATAAAAAAATTAATAATTAAATTAATTTATTTAAAATAAACCAATAATTTAAAAAAAAAATAAAAAAAAATTAATGAAAACAAATTAATATAAATTATTTTGTTTTTATGATAAATAAAATCGAAAATAAAATTTAATGAAAAAATTAAAAATTAAATTTATTTTAATTTAAAAAAATAAAGCCCCAGGGGTAGGTGAGTTGGTATAATGTGGTAAAGTTCGTTAGAAAAGCAGGCTCCATAATGAAGGTCACGAGTTCAAATCCAGGAGACTTACCCTAGAGCTGTATAGAGAGGCAGGCACAGCTCCCACTGGTTATAAAGGTAGCGGTCAGAATCGACCCTATGTAACGTGAGTCACGAGGCTACCCTTGTTGTCGATTCCACTGTAATAAAATAAATAAATAAATACAAATAAATTTAAAAAATAAATCATAATAAAATTGATTTGATAATTAAATTTATTTTATTTTATTATATCGTAAATGAAAATAAATTTTCAAAAATATCATATAAATTTACAATCAATACAAATAAAATTAAAAAAAATAATCAAAATAAAATTAATCAAAACAAATTTAATAATTAAATTTGTTTAATTTTAAAAAATAAATCAAAATAAAATTTAAGGAGAACAATTTAATAATTAATTTGTTTTATTTTTAAAAATAAATTTAAAAAATAAATCAAAGTTATTGATGATGATGATGATGATGATGGTTAACGTCCTCTGAGACCAAATAATGATCTATCGACCTAAAGACAAATTATTTATTTTGATTTAAGATTTTATTCCTATGATCAAAAAGCTTGGAGAGAAGCCTCCCGAGCTCACTATAATTTTGGCATTGTAAAAGGCTAGGAAGGTCAGTATTGTAACAAAGGTTGTGAAATTGAGATCTAATGTGGTTGTATGCAGGGCACTCTAAGAGGAAGTGGTTTTCATCCTCGATGCTCCTATTCTCACAGATATGGCAGATCCTTTCTATCCATGGCGTTTTAGGAACTACCCAGCGGCCAGTTTCACTATGGAGCTCATGAGAATTCGTTCTAATCTTTGCTATATTAATTTTCTTTTTTGAGCTAGATAGAATAGAGAGATACTTTTGATCTTCAAGGGTGGGGTTGATGACCTTCTTATAACATAACTTAATTTTCTTTAAGACGCAAATCTTTCTCCACACCATATATTTTTCTTTGACTTAGAAGTAACAATATCTTTAAATGTTATTTAATGTTTTGAAAGCATCGTTCTCAATTGACTCCCAATATTTTTTTTAACCAGGCCTTGTGTCCTATGCCATCCCGTTAAGCCTTAGGTGATTTTTGGCTGGATTTTTAAAGCTCTTAAGGAAGTCTATGATCTGTCTATCGTATTGGCTATGTGCTTGGACATCAGAACCTGAGCCATAGCCAGGCTCTCAATAAGAAGAAGACCTGCTTCTATAAAATTGTTTATTTGTTAAATAATTTAAAATAAATCAAAAATAAAATTTTATGAAACAATTTATAATAAATTTATTTTATTTATTTTATGATAAAATAAAATAAATTTCAAAATTTATCATATAAAATTATCAATCAAATATAATAATTTAAAAATAATTTATTTTAAAAATAAAAACAAATAAAATTTAAATGAAAAACAATTTAATAATTAATTTATTTTTATTTTATTTTATGACAAAATAAATAATTTCAAATATCATATAAATTATATCAATCATACAAATAAAATTAAAATAAAGTCAAATAAAATTTAATGAAAATAATAATAATTAAATTTATTTTATTTTTATGATAAATAAAAATCAAAATAAAAGAGCCTCAAGGATAGCTCAAATGGTCGGGAATCGAGTTCCCGTTGCTAAGTACCTTGCCAATTGGGAGGTCATGGGTCAAATCTCCTCGATGCCCTTGAGGTTAGGCCTTTTCAGATAGGCTGATGCGTAAATCCTTTCGGCGGGTAAATCCTTTCTGATGGATCTATCCCGATATTTCCCATGGATGTAGCGACCACTCAGTGATCGTGAACCACAGGAAAAAAAAAATCAAAATAAAATTTAATGAAAACAATTTAATAATTAAATTTA
>APFE030153737.1:10901-35798 GCA_000404065.3 Pinus taeda
TACAAATTGTATCGATAACTTATCAATCAATACAAATAAATTTAAACAATTTACTCTTAAATTTATCTAAAAAAAATTATAAAAACTCTATAAACTTAGAATCAATCAATATATAAATTAAAAACTATATAAACTTACAATCAATCAATATATAAATTAAAAACTATATAAACTTACAATCAATCAATATATAAAAAGTTAAGATTAATATATAGTATTACACTTTTACATTAAAACAATTAATATTCTCAAAATAAAATTTGAAAAATCCTATAAACTCTCAATCAATCAATACACATAAACTTAAAATAAATCAATACAATACAAATAAAGTTAATTTACAACCTTGCATATGGATAATAAAGTTAACTTACAACCTTGCAGATGGATAAGAAAAGATAATGTAAAACTAAAAAATACAATACAAATAAAGTTAATTTACAACCTTGCAGATGGATAATAAAGTTAACTTATAACTTTGCAGATGGATAAGAAAAGATAATGTAAAACTAAAAAACATAATACAAATAAAATTAATTTACAACCTATGGATAATAAAGTTAACTTACAACTTTCAGATGGATAAGAAAAGATAATGTAAAACTAAAAAATAAACAACACTTATCGATCAATATACATAAACTTAAAATAAATCAATACAATACAAGATAATGTAAAAATAAAAAATAAAAAACACTTATCAATCAATATACTTAAACTACTTAAAATAAATCAATACAATAAAGATCAACTTACAACCTTGCAAATGGCTGAGAAAAGATAATGTAAATGTGCTAGAAACTAATATAACGCAATATAAATAAAAAAAAAATAAAGAACACTTATTACTCTCATGATCACTTATTACTCTAATCAGTGATTATTCTAATATTTCCTATAATCTATTTCTAATATTTCCTATAATCTATTACTTCTTGTTATTTCTAATATTTCCTATAATCACACAAAATCAAAATAAAAATAAAAAATACTTCCTTGCTATCTATCTCTTATATTTCCTATAATCTAATACTAAAGAGATATTTCCTATAATCTCTTATATTTCCTATAATCTAATACTAAAGAGATATTTCCTATAATCTCTTATATTTCCTATAATCTAATACTAAAGAGATATTTCCTATAATCTAATACGAATACTTCTACGAATACTTCTGGCTTATCTATCTCTTATATTTCCTATAATCTAATCTAATACTTCTTATATTTTCTATAATCTAATCTAATACTTCTTGCTATCTATCTCTAATTCATCACTTTTCCTATAATCTAATGCTTCTGGCTATCTATCTCTAATCCATCACTTGTTTATTATTTTAAATTTCTTTAATATCTTATTATTTTAAATATTGTTTTAATAATTCTTAAAATAATCAAATACTTCTATCTCACTAAAATTATCAAATACTTTAAAAACAATCAAATATATCAAATAGTCCGAAAAACAATCTTGATACTTAGATAAATAATTAAACAATAAAACAATCTTAAACAATAAAACAATCTTTCATACCTCGATAAAGAAATAAGCATATACATTAATGGTGTTAATTCTTCCCTTTCAATTATATCAGAATGATTTGTGCTCCTCAAGTGCAAATATAATGAGATATACCGGCGAGGTTAATAAAAGGTATAATTTGATAACAAACATACAAATATATTTTGTGAAATCCTTGTACTCAAAATGTGACATTGAAAAATCCTTGCACTCAATGTTGCACTCAAAATGTGACATTGAGATCAATCCTATTATTTAGAACCCACATGTCAATGTTCAACTATTTGACCAATTTTATTAATAAATATAATAAAAGTACATACATTAGAAGTTATACAACGACAACGCCCTTACCAAAGGAGTGGTGAATAACTCAAGTTGCGCTGTGTTCATCTCTCTTTAAAATTTCTTTCTTTTCTTTGCCAAAATTCCAATAGCTCGTGAAACTGTTGCATGCAAAAACAAACTGTTACACAAAAAAAATACCTTAGTTCTCATCATGTGGATAATACATTTTTGCTGGTAAATTATATATGTCAATAGTTAGAAGAAGGGTTTATAATAATAATCACCTGTGTGGGTGGCCTGTCTTCAGCAAACTCATCGAGAAGTCGACGTGCTTCAGTCGCAGAGACACTGACATGTCTCAACGCTTCTAACTCCCTCAAATAGTCTCTCCTCCAATAGTTATTAGAAGAGCCCCACCGAGGATCCAAACGGCCATTAATGCAATTTACACGCAGAAATTTCATGGCTACTTCATCACAGCTGGAGAATACCTCCTCCTCTCCTAACTGGCAGACCCCATTTCCATGAATATGAGCAGGCTGAATTAATCGTTGCTTAGAATTAGAATCTCCGAACTGCACACTAAGTACCTCTTTATGTCTCTGCTCTCCAATATTCTCAGGGTTGTATGAAGTCCTCACAACAGGATTTACTATATTAATTTCATGAGAAGTTTTCTCAACAAAACTTGGATACAAATAACTCTCATATTCATTGTGTTTACAAACCGTTCCAATCCTATATTTGCAAGAAGCCTCAAAATTTTCATCCCCCACTTCGTTTATATCTTGAATGGAACCATGTCCCTCCGAGTGTTCCAACTCAATTGTTGATTCCTCCTCTTCAAATGAAATTCCTTCCTCGATTCCTGCAACATGATGTCTGTCACCACTACTAGACCTTTCTTGGTTCTCTAGTTGGCCATTGAAGCCTGAGATTTTACAAAAAAAATGAAGAAGAACCCAAGCAATGAAGCCCAACAATGGCTTCATAACTGCGGGTGCCGAGGCTTCTAGTTGCAGGAGGAAAGCAAAACAGACGACAGAGGAAGCCAGAAGAATCGCAAAAAGTCCTCCAAATGTACACAAACACATTGCAAAAAACCCTAAAAGTGGCAAACATAAACTGAAAATCACTAAAGCTATGGCAGCCATCCGAGTCCATCGAATAACGTACTGTAAATCCATCCCCTATACTAAAAACACACTCTCAAATCCATTCCATTCCATGCGAGTAAATTTTCATTGATATAGTCCTGCCCATATAAGTATTAATTCGAGTGTGATCTCCCTGAACGTATTTATTCAAAATAAAGAACTGATGATACTCATAAACCCTACCTGAGAGTGAGCGTTACCTTCTGAAATTCAAACCCGAAGCTGCTCATTAAGGCCTGAAAATGATGAATATGGATATGGAATATGTGTAGGGTCATCCTTATCGGAATTGAGTGACGCCATGTTATGCCTTGAGCCTCTGACGGGTGGCATTATTAGCCATTATTAAGTAATAGGTGGCGTCAACTTGGCATCCTCTGGATCAATTGCTTTCGCCACCTTCTATCGTCTTACGGTTTTGCCCTCCGACCTGTCATCACCATGGGGTTTCTATGTATATGGGCTCCACATCCGTTTTATTCTTGAAATAGAATGTTTTAAAACGATAAAAAATGATTTATACTTGTTTTTATTTTTTTAACCTAGAGGAACCCAGCAGGTAGTCTAGAGCTTGTTTTTTCTATTTAACCGGGTGGCAACAAGGGATTTGAAACTTGGTAAACAGCAGATTTGAACTTTCGCAAACAGCAGATTTGAACCTTTGCCTTTCTAGTTTCAACAATTTCATATATCTCACATTACCGAGGTATGGCTAAACTACTGTGACAGAATTTAATTTAAATGATGATAAATATTTATTTCATAATACATTTTATATTGTTAAATTAGAAAAAAAATCACATATTATTAGTTTATAATAATTAAAATATCACATATTTATTAGTTTATAATAGTAAAAGTAATTAGTGTATAAATTAAATCTATATATTTAAAAAATTTATATATATTTTTTTAATTACAGAAATCCTTAACTTGTAAATAAGTTTTACTACAAAATTATAGGCCAAGATCACATCTTATTAAGAAAAATCCATAACTCATGTTCATATGTTTAAAAAACCATAACTTATGGTCATTTTACACATCTTCACATGATCTTTTTTTAATTAATTAATTAAATTAAAAAAATAAAACAACACAAGTACTTTTAAGATAAATTTCAATATCTGATTTGTGACTATTACTAAGAATATTATAGAATGTTTTGTAGAGATTAACCTAATAATGATGGTTAATAATCAAATTAAAAGTCTAGAAGCTTTATTTCAAAATAGACATACATATTGAAAAAGGAAAAAAAAATCAACGTGAAATTATGTATGTGTCAGAGAGAGTTAGAGAAATTAGTATTAATAATATTTTAGAATACTATGTGGAAATTAAATTCCTACTATTAATCTAATAATTATTTATAATTAAATTAAAAATGTATAAACCCTATTCCAAAATAAACTTATCTATAATGTGATTATATTTTATTTTAATTAATTAAAATCAAAATGAACTTTTGTTTATAATTAATGGTAAATATATTTAAATTTTAAAATTTAAATTTATTTATTTATGTAACTCTAAAAGTTGGGGTAGTTTATTTTGTGATAGAAAAATGTATGTGGTAACTAAGAGATCCAAAATTCAAATATGTTTAGTTAAGACCCAAATTACACAGAAAAAACCTCTACATAAAAAAAATAATATAAAAAAAATTGTATAACTCCAAGCACTTTGAGATGGATAATGCAAACTTCCCATAATGCTTCTTTGGTGTCCTTTCCCTCGACTTATTAAAGCTTCATCTTAAGAAGGTATAAGTAATTCTGATTGATCCCCTCAACTTTATTAAGCTTTCATCTTAAGAAGTTGAAAGTAATTATGATTAATCAAGTTATGTGAAATGCTTACAGTTTGGGATTGCAAAGTAATGGTACGGTGCTTTTGGAAAATCGCATGGCTTTTAGTTTTTTCAGGGCTCTTTTGTTATTATGATTGGTCAGTGTGCTTATATTTTGGCCATGCTTTGTATGTATTGGTTCTGCACACAAAGTTCTTGTAAAAATTTCTCTATAGATCAGCTAGCTCTGATACCATGTAGAAATTCTCACTGTAGATTAAACTAATTATGCAATGTACTAAAGCAAAATAGTTAATCTACTTCTACAATCAAACTTGCGGAAGCTTAAAGATCGAGCTGAATCAGAGTTGAACACATATAACCATAAGAAGAAGAATCAATGCACATGAAACACAGAAAATACTCAAGGGAAAGCCTCAGCTAAAAACCCCACTATCTATATTATCATACAAGTAGAAATATCTCAAGATTACACAAAGCTTTAGCTCTCAAGTTATCCAACTCTTAGTACAATCCCTCACTGCTTCTCATAGACAGAATAAACAACACATGTGCCTTCCTTCAGTCCTCTAAGCCTCCTATTTCCTTGCGCAATTTCTCTTGGGTCCTCTAGCTACAACTTGTGTGATTCTCACCTCACACACAACATTGACCTCTAAAATAACTGTGCAATCTTGAAGGAGTTAATTCCTTGTGCATGGATGAGTTTCCTTTATAAGAAAATTCCTCCAACTAATAGTACATTGTCCCTTCCTTTAATCTCAACTGAGTTTTTCTCTGAACTAACATGCATGAGTTATTTATGAGAGAATATTCAGCTACTTGGAGAACACTAGTTGCATGCATGCATGCATGCATTAACTGACTGAACTCACAATTACTTCCTCCAACTGTTTGGAACTAATTTAACTAGACTTAAGTCAGTTAACTGGGCTAACTAATTACAACTCAAATACAACTCATCCTTATCTCCTTAATTAAGGGATAACTTCCTCAATCAAAGGGATAACTGTTGCATGTACTCACATAGACTTCATGTTCTATTTTCTCCAACTAATTAACTCAAGATGAATTAATAAATTATTTTTCAAACAGCTGCTAAGACTAAAGTCGAATTTTAATTCTCAATTTTAATTCAGGGACTAATTAAAATTGGAATCTATTCCGAAATGCTATTTATAGCAATGATATTTTTAGCATTTCTATTTTTTTATATTCCAACAAAGTTGGAGTATATCCTGAAATGTTATTTTTAGCATTTCTATTTCTGGCATTTCTTGTTGCCATTTTCAACACTCCCTCTCAACAAGAAAGGCATTCAACTCAAACCTGATCCTAAACCTTTGGAATGTTTTGCATGCAACACTTCTCTCAAGTGTTGTTGCTCCAGCAACTCTAGGAACACAAAAGATATCCAACCTGAATCAGTGTGATGCCTCTGTCATCAAAGTCTCTTACTACTATTGCCTCTGTCGACTGAAAACTTTGCACCTCTATGCTCTTTAGTATCTGACTGCTCTAGCCTCTATCACTTTGATCTCTGACTACATCAATCACACTAATTCCTCCTGTTGCATCTGTGTTACTGCTGGTCCTATTTCCCAGCACTGCATCCACATTGCACCTCCTCTCATCATGTTGCATTGTGTTGCCCACTGTTGTACTGCAATTTAGTTATTGAGAAGTAAGTAACTGATCTCCCAATTGACCTCCCTGTTGAGCTAGAAACATTCTCTCATGCTGAAACTTCCTCTGCCGCTCCATCTGCATCTAGCTCTACCCACTTAGCTAGTCCTGCTACTCGTCTTTAGAGCTCCCATAGCAAGGTCTAATCAAAGAGGCTGGGTACCTCAAAGATCCTACCCCTATTTCAGCCTTCTTGGGACAATCACTTCACATCACCCCACCTCACACCTGGAGGTATGGATGCATGTGATCCCTCTGCCCACTTAGCTTGAAATTTCCCCTTATTAGAGGTCTCTGCATGAGTGGATGCCTCCACTTGGTCTCCTCTTGGCTTCTCCAATTGTGGCTGCTCCACAACCTCCTGAAGCTGCTTCACCAATTGTGGCTCCTCCACAATTGTCTGAGACTTCTTCGGGCACTGCATGTTGAGAGGTAATTTACTCTTCCTCTCAACCACCAAGTATCTAACCTTTGCCTTGCTCCTCAAGGCTTTGCATGCATCTTGTACCTCAAATACATACAGGTTCTTGGCTAGCACACTAATTTGTTTCATCTTTCTCTCCGTCATGAAATCTTTTGGAAAAAGAGCTGATTTTAAATCAGTGATATCTCTCTCATCCGAATTCAGATTCAGCCGATTTTTTTTCAATTTGGGTTTTTTTTGCAAGGAATCTAGATCTGCTATTTGTTTCTAAAAATTTTGCACAAAAATGTTCAGATCTGCTCTGCAAACCCACGACCCAATTTTTATTTTTATTTTTTTACTTCTAATTCTCTTCTTCATATATTGTTCACTGCTCTGATAAACTTGGCTCTGATACCATGTAGAAATTTCTCTATAAATCAACTAGCTCTTGTACCATGTAGAAATTCTCAGTGTAGATTAAACTAACTATGCAATGTACTAAAGCAAAATACTTAATCTACTTCTACAATCAAACTTGCGAAAGCTTAAAGATCAAGTTGAATCAGAGTTGAACATATATAACTATAAGAAGAAGAATCAATGCACATGAAACACAGAAAATACTCAGGTGAAAGCCTCAGCTAAAAACCCCACTATCTATATTATCATACAAGTGGAAATATCTCAAGATTACACAAAGCTTTAGCTCTCAAGCTATCCAGCTCTCAGAACAATCTCTCACTGTTGGTCATAGACAGAATAGACAACACATGTGCCTTCCTTCAGTCCTCCAAGCCTCCTATTTCCTTGTGCAATTTCTCTTGGGTCCTCCAGCTACAACCTGTGTGATTCTCACCTCACACACAACACTGACATCTGAAATAACTGTGCAATCCTGGAGGAGTTAATTCCTTCTGTATGGATGAGTCTCCTTTATAGGAAAATTCCTCCAACTGATAGTACACTCTCCCTTCCTTTAATCTCAACCAGGTCTTTCTCTCAACTAACATGCATGAGTTATTTATGAAAGAATATTCAGTTATCTGGAGAACACTAGTGCATGCATGCATGCATTAACTAATTGAACTCACAATTAGTTCCTCCAACTATTTGTAACTAATTTAACTGGACTTAACTCAGTTAACTGAGCTAACTAATTACAACTCAAATACAACCCATCCTTATCTCCTTAATTAAGGGATAACTTCCTCAATCAAAGGGATAACTGTTGCATGTCCTCACATAGACTTCATGTTTGATTTTCTCCAACTAATTAACTTAAAATGAATTAATTAATTATTTTTCAAACAACTGCTAAGACTAAATTCGAATTTTAATTCAGGGACTAATTAAAATTGGAATCTATCCCGAAATACTATTTATAACAATGTTATTTTTAGCATTTCTATTTTTTGCTATTTCCAATAGAGATAGAGTATATCCTGAAATTCTATTTATAAAAATGCTATTTTTAACATTTCTTGTTTCCATTTTCAACAGTTCTAACATTGTTAAAAAAAAAAATGAAAATTAAATAGTGAATCGTAACAATGATTCTGAGCATATCACTATAATATAGTGCATTATTCTTCTCTAATTGCTTGAAGATATGGCATTGTTAAAAATATGAGATTGTTATTAGTTTATCTAATTAACGTGAACAGATTAGTGGTTAGTTGCATCATTCCTCTTCCACCCTTGGTGTGTTTTAAATTTTGGTGCCTTTTATTTTTACTTTCTTAAAATTCATATTTAGTTCCAAAATGTGTCATCCTTGTACAAGAGACTTTTGAAATCTTATTTCTCTACCCTTACACCTTTTACCAATGACTTTTGAAATAGTATTTATCTTTTAAATTTATAGTGTTGGCTTAAATTTATAGTGTTTGCTTGAATAAACAAATTTTTTAATTTTTTTTATAAATATTTATTTTATTATATATTTATAAATATATTTTTTAATTAAATTTATATATAATATTTCCAAATAATAATATATTAATACTCAATGTTTTATATTAATAATAATTTTACGTTGATTTTGATTTTAATTTTTATTATTTTATATTAAATATATTATGTTTAAAAGAAATAATATATAAAATTTAATTCCAAGTATAGGTTAGATTAACTCCATTCAATCTTGCAAATGAATTTAATTGTACATTAAAATAATATGTAAGAAAAAAACAAATGAAAAGGTCGTTAAAAGCATTATTGGAATCAAAGTAAGGATAAAATCCTAGATTTTTATATTGGGCTGATGGTTTATTTCTTTGTTAAAATAAAGACATATTTATATTAATTTTGTATTTATCAGAGAAACCAAATTTTTTGAAATACAAATTCTTCTTTGAGCTTTCCATTGTAAATGAAGTTTTCATTTTAAAATATTTGATATATTCAAGGTTAATATGGACCTATGTTGGTTTTATTATTTAAGAGAAAATATTTCTCTCATGTGAGGTTGTAGAGAATTTATCAACGCAATAATTTAGCATTTTATAAAAAGTGTAATTAGTCAAAAGTTTATACTTGAAAATATTTCCTCGAAGTTTTAGAATGCAATGTTGAAATAAAAGAAAAAAATATGGATGCATGTATCAGCTTCATATTCTTAGTGGTTTTCCTTATAAATAGAATATAGAAAGAAAGGGTCATTATTCTTAGTGGTTTTCCTTATAAATAGAATATAGAAAGAGAGGGTCATTCTTTATCCAAAAGGTTAAATTTCAGTCATTAATATTTTGAGTAGTGTGGAAGTTAAAAATGTTATTGAAATTTGATGTCTATCATTTATTAGTGTAAAAACTTTATGGTGTTCTAATATTTATATTGCTATTTAATTTAGATCATAAAAAAATGGATACAAATATGTAATATCTCAGTTTTGATCTTGTATGTATTCAATTATAATATTATGATATTGTAAATATGTTAAAATAGATTTATAGTGTGAAAGCTAAGCAGTCACTAATGAATGGTTAGGCATGTAAACATACATATATGAATTACATTTTAAGTTTTATATTTTCCATGGTAGAATCAAGCTATGTAAATATTAATGTAGTATATACTACAATCGTCCAAGGTGGCTACTTAGAGCATGAGAGGGGCTATGATTCCACTTGAGGGGAAGAAAAAGGAGAACGCAGATTGTGTGCACTTTTGGAAAGTAAATCCCCCTTTCCCAATTGTCAACCTTAGAACTTATTTATCTTTCTACCATGTACTTTAAATAAATCCATTCACCTTCTTTGAGTCATTAAAACCAATCATTGAATGCATGTAACAGGTTGATGGGAAAGTCATTTCATGTAGTTATGGGAGTGTGGGTTGAGTACCATTATTGTGGGAAATGTAAGAGTCCTACATTCCTTAATAAAAAGGTAATGTCAACTATCTATTGTCTTCTCGCAACTCATTTTTATATCCATGAGAAATATGAAAATTGTGTAATAAACAACATTAAGAGAAAATTTAAAAAAAAAATGTAAAAGGGTAATGGTTGTAGGTGAGCATAGAGGTTATGCAAGCAAGAAAACCTTCACCCATTAGGCATTTATTTCTCTTTGGATGCTTGAGATCCAAGTATTATTTTGGTAGGTCATTCTAAAAAAGCATACAACAGATTGAACACTTTATCCATACACTAAAGAGCATTGTAAGAGGAGGGTACTCAAAGGGACTTTGGAGTAGAGAAAGGGTATGTCTTCCTTGTTTTTTTTGGAGTAGTGAAAGAGAGATCCTTGGCTATTGATGGTTACAAGAAATGCTTGTAATGCTCTATAATTATAAGATTATCTAAGCATGAGAGAAAATTGGTTGGGTTGAAGAAGAAAGCCATCTAGCTTGTTTCATTTACCCTTGGGGCCTCACAACCTTATTTAGTGAGTCGTATTTATAGAAAAATACCTACAACTAGGTGGAAAATTTCTCTTGCAAAACCAATTTCTTTGACCTTATTCAATTAAAAGATAAAGTTCCCTACTGTCATCTATTAATATGCAAAATTTATGTTTACTTCATACTATAAAAATGCAATGTATATTTCATATTATGTATGATTAGGCTTGTTATTGGTACTACATTTTAATATTTCATGATTCACATGCAATTTATTAAATTTAGGACCCTTCTATGAGGCTTAATTAGTTGTTATTATGGGGACTTAGTCTCTAGGGGATGAAATTAGAAGCCTTGTGTCCTGGCTACTTATCTCATTATTAGGATTATTGACTAGGGATGCTACATAGTAGTACCAAAGCATCTATCCTAAACACTAGAATTGTTAGAGTTTCTAGTTTCAATATGGAATTTGTATTGGGTAGAGAATATGAGTTCTTAAATGGAATCTATAGATTGTGGGCTAATTTTTTAGAGAAAGCCTTGATGAACATATTACATTAAATGGATAAATGAATTTATTGCAAATTTAATATAGACAACAATGAAATTAGACACAAAGATAAACAAGGGGCAATGGAAGTTTTCACTCAAGAAACCCTAAGGGGGAATTGCATTCAATTATTCCATCCCCATGTATATTTCTATTGTACAGTTAGGTCCCTTTGTATAATGTTAGGTAACCAAAACAATATGTCATAATAAGATATTCAATTTAACCATTTAACAATCTCTCCTTAAATCTCACAACTCATTTTATGTGTTGTCATATTTAACTTATCCCTTGTCCACCTCTTCGATTCATACATGGACCTTTATATGTGGTCTACATGATTAACATATTACAATGCATTAATCATAATCACAAGTAGGAGATAATCCTTTAGTATAATCCCTCTTAATAAATACATGGGTCACTAGCCAATATACCTATTGATTCTCTAGGAAATTTTCCCCACACATGGTTCATAAATAATTCTTTAATCACAGACCTTTTCCACTTGTGCATGTAACACACCTACATCATCATCAATCATCATCCTATTCTCTTTAGCTTACCCATAACTACATCTTAGGTTTTGAATGGGTACCCTCAGCCATTATGGCCTCTTAGGTTTACATTAGTTTACCCTTAACTTTAAAATTCTTAAGTGGTTTCATCTTAACACAAACCATACATTACATCAAGTGAATTTTGACTGACCATGGACTTTCATTTGTAATAAAAAGTGGTTTTTAGTTGACCATGAACTATTAACAATCAAGATATGGAAGTATACTTTCCTTTGTTATGACATGATTTACTTCTTTTCTTCTATCATAACAACCTTATCAATAAAATTCATTAAATTTTTTATGGATTTCATTTCAATTTTTTTTTCATCTCAATTATTTATATACAATGTTATTCCCACTACTTATTTTACCTTACTTATGCTACTTTAGTCTTAATTTTCTTCTTTTGTTGATACATGTTTATTGAATTTCCACTAGTTACAACATCTCTTGTTCTTTATTAGGTTTCTTCATCTTATTTCACTTTCTTTAACCATCATCTTCTATCTTACATTGTCCTCTTTCACTTCTTATCTTGTCTTCTTCGTCTTTCATCCTACATTGGCTATATGATATCTATCAATTTATACCTCTTACTACATTGCATCAAGAGTCTATTTTCTACTTCTTTTCATTTCCTTCTTCTTATTGTGTTTTCCTCCTTCTTACAACTTATTTTTCTTATTGTTTTCGTGTTTAAAGTACAACTACAACCTACTTTATGCACTTGAATTCCCTGCATAAAAGTATGTATTTTTTTGGAGGAACATCTCCATCCAGTGAGACACTTATGACCTTGGTGTGGTAAACTTAATTGACTCGCCATTGTCATTTACACAATCAAAACTTTAACACCAATTTTATTGAATTTAACTTTTTTTTAATATTAATGTACTTTTTTTTAATATTAATGTATTTAAATACTATACTCTCAACTTCACTTTGGTTCATCAATAAAAACTTCACTTTGATTTTATCCAAGACTATTATATACTTTTAACCCACTTTTAAGAAATCTATTACTTTAAACTCAGCTCTAAATTAAATGATCAAGATATTATGAGTGAGAGAGAGAGAGAGAGAGAGAGAGAGAGAGAGAGAGAGAGAGAGAACTTTTTTTACTATTAATGTATTTAAATACTATAGTTGGGTGCAATCCATATTCACTTTGCTTGCAATGCCAGAGAGAGAGAGAGAGATACCAACTTGCTAATTACTGATTAAATATAACAAATGCCTCACTAGACATGAGTTGGGAGCAATCCATTCCATATTCACTTTGCTTGCAATGCCAGAGAGAGAGAGAGAGAGAGAGAGAGAGAGAGAGAGAGAGAGAGAGAGAGAGAGAGAACAAATGCCTCACTAGGCATGAGTTAGGAGCAATCCATTCCATATTCACTTTGTTGGCAATGCCAGAGAGAGAGAGAGAGATACCAACTTGCTAATTATGGATTAAATATAACAAATGCCTCACTAGACATGAGTTGGGAGCAATCCATTCCATATTCACTTTGCTTGCAATGCGAAATGCATGCTACAACATATCTTACCCCCTAAGGTGGGTTCTCTGGCATGTGAACCCCACCCCACACTGACTTAATGAAAGTATACTTCCATGTGGTTGCTAGCATGCATGCCACCTAGCACATCCTTGCTTAGTGCATCATCCCAACAATGCTCATTCAAGTGAACTCACATTGCCATCATGGTCACAAGTACTACAAAGGCAAAGCTTCAGGAAATTCCACATATTAGCAAACACAGACCACCCTATTTCATAATTCTAGAATGATCACCCACCATTATTCTCATACGACCCATCTTCAATCTTGCGAAGATGAGGTTATCAATTTTACCTCACATCATCATAACCTCAGTACCATGCATAATCTTAGTAGTGGATTTTCATAGGAAATGATCTATTTAAAGCACATACTGTGTGTTATGGTTATGGATCAAATTCTATCTCTTGATTTAAGGAAAATTCCCCATATCAAGGTTCTCTCACCCCCTTATCAAGACCATGTAGAATAGCCCTCAAATTATATCCTCTCTAGTGGGGGAATTCATCCTAACACTATATACAATATGAGAAGTGGCAAATTTGATGGTCCACCTCCTCAACACGAACTTCTCCATCGTCAGGGTAAGATCCTTATCACTCCAATTCAAATATTTTCATTTCAAACTACTATTATTTGGGCACTCTTCAGCTATTTTAGTTGTGGATTGGAACTTCTACATTTAACAACTCATTTCGCTCTGGTACCCTCATCTTTTCTCAGCTCTCCTAATCCCTCTTACTTGTCTCCCTTGTTTCCATTGCAGTCTCTTCAAGCCCTCAATCCCTTAACTCACCATCACCTTGTATCCCACCTATATCACATTAACCTCAAATTACCCATTATCCATCCCTCTGTTACTCATTTTTTATTTCAATCAACATTTTACCATCATTATGACTCATAGTAATCCCTCAACTTATCACCGAGGAAGGGGAAAATGTTTCTCCTCCACTTCCTCTCCCTCACCCAATAATCCACCCCTGCTACCTAGAAAAGATCTCATGATCAATCCAGTCATGCCCAAGCTCAATATAAGAAAATCATACCTGATTTAGTATGTTAGGAAATAGCCCAATATGAAGCCCTTGTCAACAGGAACGTAGGTATACTCCAGATCAACATGTGCAAGTTAAAACTCAACAGTGGATTCCAAACACATGAAATTCAACCCACTCCATTTATGTAAGTTACATTTAGGTTGTTAATGTCTACTGGCATAGCAAAATTCTTGTTGGTTGCATTTTGGCTTATTATCACACAAACCAACAACAAAATATCCACAAGCTTGTTGAATTTGAAGATACATTGGTAGTTATGGATCAAAATCTTGACATCCTTATCAAAATGTGCATCAAAATTCCTTCCTAGTGAGCACTCCTGACAACAAACAGGAAGGATCTAACTAAAAGTGACCATGTCTTCTTTCATCTCTTTTATCAAGTTTTCTATGTATGTGTTTTGTAGATATATACTCAATATGGGTTTGTGCAGTCATCTCATCCTATGTACTCTTTGTCTAATTGATACTCTCATTAAACAAATTCATCATAATCTGAAGACTTTATTATTCATACTCTGGTCTAGAATTCCTATAGACTTACCAGGACAAGAGAGTTTTTTGTTGTATGTAATTCTTTTATGGTAGTAATATAGTGTCTAATTTAGGAAGAAGAAGAAAAAACACATTTATGATTTTTATTTGCCTAACTTTTACTCCATATTTTTGCTTGAAATTCCATTCCTTTTATTTCTTACAAAATATATACATTTAATTAACAAACATGTCTTTACATACCCATCACTTTTCTACTTAATGAGCCCCTTTGATAGGAGATAGAGAACACAAAGAGGATTTGTGCACTGTGCTAGTATCCCATAGGCCATACTTATTTGTACTCATAATATGGATTTATGAAGGAAAAAAATGAAATATAGATTTAGACAGAAGCATAGAGATACAACAAAACAAAAGTTCAATTAATAGATAGTAAGTTCTAAAAATTATTTACATGCAGAAAGGAAACAAACTATCTCAGGTGATGGTAACTTATCTATGAGAAGAGATTTGATGGCTACATGCCTTCTGAACTATGTTACAATTGGGCTCGGAGGCCTTTTTATTGTGAAGAAACATTGAGAACCCTTAAAAATCCAAAAAATTAACCCTAGGAGATGAAGCACCAAAAGGTATGGGCCCTAAAGAGCTTACTTTGAATGTCAACTTCCCAGGGTCATAACTTTGGCACACGATATTTGTTTGGCATGCACAATATCCTGTTAGAAAGTTCTATCTGATAACAACAAGTTTCAACTACAAGTGTTAGTTAAATACTTATGCTTTCTCATTTACCCAAAAAAACGTAATTTAGGGCCTCAAAACAGCTCCAAAATTTGAGGACCTGAAAATTTGACAAAATAGAAAAACGTTGCAATAGGAAATTGTATTGAAATTAGGAAAGTGAAAGGAAACAATGTTAGGGTTCCAAGTGGAATAGGCGGGTGGCCAAAAATATCCACTTGGATTAGTCCTCGCCCCTTAGGAAGAAATGGTCCCCATTTCATTGAGTGCCTCCATGAGATGGGGAAACTTCTACTGAACTTAGTCCCTATTGAACCATTAGCCTTGGTGCAAGAGTTAGCCAGCTTTGACAACCTAATATAGTTGGATCCTATGTTACCAAGTGTTCTCAATCTGTGTATCCATGATCCGATCAGTTGTGGCATATTCAATACAATCTGGATTGAGATTTACTGGTGTCAATTACTCAACAATGTTTGATGTGTCCAACAATGGTGGAAAGTATGGTCGAAGGTAGTCCATATTGAATACTAGGTGCAAGCCAAGGAATGGGGGAATACTTATCTTGAAATCATTTTCACCCATAGCCTTGGTGATGGTGTAAGGCTCGTATCGAAGTGATCGAATCTTATAATGGGCTTCAGCAAGGTGTTCCTTCTATAAGTGCAACCACACCTTGTTGTCCACTTGAAACTTATGCGGCACCCAATGTTGATCATGAAATTGTTTGTACTTGGCATTGGCTTTATCCATGATATCATGAATCTATTGGAAAATGTGCTAAATTAGTTCAATAAACCTAGTTCCTTTATCGGCTTTGGAGTGAACATGTGAAAATTCTTCCTATGTAGTTTCAAGACGAATTGCAACATCAATGAAGCACAATGGTTGAAATCCTAGACCCACTTGAAAAGGGTTGTGGCTAGTTGAGTTATGGAGAGTTTTGTTATAGATTTGTTTCACATAGGGAATACTCTCATCCCATGTTCGTGGATTCTTGGAGGTTTACATTAGTAGTATGTGCACTATCATCCCATTGGTAACCCTTTTCTGGCCATCAGTATGGGGATGGAATGCAATCGACTTGGTGAGCTTGGTTTCCAACAATGACTAGAGGTTTGACTAGAATGTGCTTAGGAACCTACTATCTTAATCTGATATAATGGTCTGTGGCATCCCATAATATATCCATGCTCATTCGAAGAATATTTTGGTAGTGTCTTCTATTGTGATGCTTATATTGTAGGCAACCAATATAGCCATCTTAGAAAATTTATCAACAACCACAAATACATAGTTAATAGCATGCTTGGAAGAAGGAAGGCCAAAAATATAGTATGGAAATGGATTCCCAAGGCTAGCTATGAGTTGGTAGAGGAGTGTATAGGCCTTTCTTATTAATGGTTGGCTTGGCGATGGCACAGGTAATGCAGGATCTAATATATTTCGCAACATCCCATTAGAGTTTTGACCAATAAAAATACTTCTACAATACTACCACTATTTTCTCCACACTAAAATGTCATGCTATCCTACTGTAATGTGCCTCCCAAATAATCTTGGCATGCTCACTTGAAGGAACACAAAGGTGCCTAAGGTAGCATAACAATGCATCCTTGAGGTGGAATTCTGGCACTTGCTTTCCATCCATCAACATCTGGAATGTGGTGGAAAATTCTAGATCATTTTTGTATAGTTGTCCATCTAGAATTCTCGTGCCCATAAGAGTTGAGAACAATGGTCAATGCCATAACTAGGCGTCGACTGGGGAAATTTGCAACATTATTGGTGTTTATGTTCTTGTATTTAATGTTCAAATGGAATTATTATAGATGTGTGTATTATCTATGATGGTGATTTTTCTGTAACCTCTGTTGTGTCTGCATAAACTAAAGAGGTTGGTGATCTAAGTGGATGATCGTCTCCTTCCCTAAAATGTAATTTTCCCCAGTTGGTAAGCTGACATGACGGAATACATCTCCTTATCATAGGTAGGGTATTTCTAAATAATATCGGAGAGTGTCTCACTTTGATAGGCCATCAGATGCCCTTTCTAAGTGAGAACTGCACCAACAACATAGTTGGAGGCATTTGTCTCAAGTTCAAATGGTTGTTGCAGGTCTAGAAATGTGAGTATTTTCATATGGCAAAGGCAATGTATCATCTCAACAAATTCCTTATGTTGTGACTCAGACTAAAAAAGCTTTTCTTTTGCTCTGCCCTTGGTAACCTGACTTAAAGGCCAAGTGATACGATAGAACCCTAACACGAACCTTCGACAGAAATTAGCAAGGCCCAAAAAATTATGAAGCTCTATTAGAGTTGTCGAGGCTATCCATTCCTGAATGACTTGGAACTTAGTTGGATCCACATGCACACTTTTCTCATCAATTATATAGCCCATATATTGGACCTGGTTCATGCGAAAGGGTCATTTCTCCAAATTGGCACATAATTTGTGTTGTCATTGGGTCTAAAGGACCTCCCAAATATGTTGCAAGTGCTCTTCACAACTATTGTTGAATACGAGGATGTCATCCATATATAAAACCATGAACAAGTTGGTGAAAGGCCACAAGATTTCATCCATCAACCTCATCAAAGTTGCAGGGGCATTTTTCAACTTGAAGGGCATGACCAACCATTGAAAGAGGCCCTCCTTGGATTTGATGGTGGTATTCTATACATCTATGAGTTCTATTGGAACTTGGTGATAGCTAGACTTCAAATCAATCTAGCTAAAGTACTTAGCCCATTTGAGCTAGTCAAGAAAGTCATCAATCCATGGGACTAGGTATCTATTCTTGACAATGATTTTATTTAGTACTTGGTAATCAATGCAGAGTCTCTAGGTCCCATATTTCTTCTATATGAGTATAATTGGGTTCCCACAAGTTGAAGAGCTTGGTTGGATGTGCCCTTTTGTAGCAACTCTTGGATCTTTTGTTTGATTTCCTAGTTTTCTAGAAGAGAGAGGTGGTATATTGGCCCATTTTGTAGAGGTTCTATGAGAGTCAGATCGATCGAATGCTTGACTTGACAGTTCAAGGGTACCCTTGTGGGTGAGGAGAAGATGTCATTATACTCTTCCACAACCTTATCAACTTGTTTTTTCTACATTAAGAAATCCTTTCTAGAGGTCACGTATGTGGCCATGATATTCTCCTTACTTTGAGAGTGAATCAAAAAGAAAAGAAAAATTCCCAGTCCAGTAGATGATTTTACTGCATTACTTAGAAGAGATCAAAGAAATGGTCGTAGGTGGGTCTACCTCAGGTATCTTATATAGTTTTCTGCCTAGATTAATAATAATAGTGCAAGGTCTAGACTCATACATAACATGATTCTTCCACTAGTATGGTTGGCCTAATAAAAAATCACAAACTTCAGGGGGAGAAACATCAGATAGCACCTCATCCGTGAAGGGATTGATGTTAGAAGGAAGGTAGTATTGTTAGTTGATGCATAGATCTCGCCTTTGGTGGAGCTACCTGATGGTGTATGGCTATGGGTGTGGTGTGGTTAGTAGGCATAACCTCTTAAAAACCTCTACTTTGATGAGGTTATTTTGGCTCCCATTTTCAACAATGAATTGCAACAAAGAAACCCTTCATCCACATATGTAAGTGGAAGAGATGCTCCTCCTCCTCTAGATATTCGAGCTCATTCTTCTAAACCTTAGTGGTGGAAATGGTGGCACTAGGTTTTGCATCAATAATATGTTTCCCCTTATCAGGTTCTATCTCGAAATCAGAACATGCATCTAACTCTAAATATTTTAGCTCGGCCACTAGTGACTGCTTGGTGTGACACTCATTTTGGTTGTGGGTGGGTCTCTTGTGGAACTCGCACCACTTTCTTGTGTCCTTCTTCTTCTTTGTGGTTATATTCTTTTCTAGTGGCTTTGATGCATTTTCTTGGGTCACTCCACCTTGGCTCTATATTTTTTTTACAGTTTGAAGGTGCGTTTTCCCTTATTCAGATTCACAAATCCAATATATCGCTTCTTTTGTTTAATTTTTTTCTCGATTTTGACAACATATCAGTATGTTGCACCAAGTGAGGAGATGTCCAAGAACTCCATTTTTGTCTAGAAGTATTTGCATAGATAATCACATTACTTGATTACCATATGTCCCTCATAATCCTTGATGCCCAACTTCGTGCTTAGGAAGACATTCATGAACTTTGACACATCTTGGTTCCTTTCTTGTTGTAGTGTGTTCCATTTTACATACTTATGTTCATAGCTCCCAACAAGGTAATATTTTTCCTTGATGGAATCTCAGAAATAATTCCAAGAGGGTGCAACTAAAATTAGTGAGGGTTTCTCCTCGTCCCTCTGCTCACAATAAGTTTTCCACCAGTTCTTAACATGGGGGTAGCTTTGAGGAGTGCAAAAGTAATATTTTACCTATCAGAAAAAGTATGGACTGAAAAATATCCTTCCAACATATGTAACCATATATCTAGAGCATTTGCATCTATCTATCCTTCAAATTTAGGAATGTAAAGGTTAGCTTGTACCTTAAAGGGGTTGGCACCTCGAAATTGATTGTTGCATGAAGATGATTCGCTCATTGATACCTATCAAATGATTTGGGAAAAATTATCCATCATCCTATTCCATTGTCACTAGAGGGCCTCTTCAAGCACCAACTTGAAAGGATATCTTGCTCCCTCATCTTTTTTTTCCTCCACCATGGGAGGTCGTCGGGGTCATCGAGGCTGGTCTTGCAAGGTTTCAACCAGTTCAAGTTCCAACTCCTTATACACCAACCTCATTGGGAACATGCATAGAAAAACAAAGAAAGAGAAAACCACTCTTATACAACTAATCTCGATTATGAAGGAATGAAATGAAATACAAATTTAGAAAAAAAACACAGATATACAGCAAAATAAAACTTCAATTAATAAATATTAATTGTTTAAAATTATTTACATGCAGAAAGGAAACAAATTAGCTTGGGTGATGGTACCTTATCTCTGAGAAGAGATGTGATGGCTCCATGTCTTCTTAATTGTGTTACACTGAGGATCAGAGGAATTTTTATCATGAATAAACATTGATAAATCCTAAACATCCAAAAACCTAACCCTAGGAGATGAAGCGTAGAAAGGTATGGGCCCCAATGGGGTTAGTTGTAATGTCAACTTCCTCGGGTCGTAACTTTGGCATACAATAATTGTTTGGCGTGCCTAATAGCTCGCTAGAAAGGTATATATGAGGACAACAACTTTCGACTACAAATATTGGGAAAAGGCTTATGTTATATCACTTCCCCAAAAAACGTTGTTTAGGGCCTCAAAACAGCTCCAGAAGTTCAGGACCTGAAAAACTTCCAAAAATTGAAAACTGTCAAATTAGGAAACTATGTTGAAATTAGAAAAGTGAACGGAAACAATGTTGGGGGTCCAAATAGAATAGGCAGGTGACCACCAATATCCACCTGGATCAACTCGTAGACATTTTTTATTAAGAGAAACAGAGTAGACTGGCATCATTTCTAGTTGGGCTTTTCTCCTGAAAGGGCATTAGGGGAATTTTGAGGTCTAAAATGGACCTCCTAAGAAAAATGTACAACAAAAATAAACTTTATAAGAACCAATATGATTCAAGAGATGTCAACCATGAGGGATGATTCACCATTTTTGGAGTAAAAAATTAAAAAGATTAGAAAACAATAAAATAATAAAATTACTTTTTCAACTTGTATTTTCAGCTTATCTCCCTAATGTTTTACTCAAATTTCAAGCAGGAGTACTTTTTGGATTCAAAATTTAATTCCTCATCCAAAGAGTACCCTTATTGCATACCTTAAATGGACCCTGCTACATGAAAAATGAGAAATACATGAAACAACGCGATTTCAATCACATTTTTCATGTATTTCTCATTTTTTTTTGTAGCAGGGCCCATCAAAAGTATGAAACATGGGTACTCCTTGGATGGGGAATCAAATTTTTCATCCAACGAGTGTTCCTACTCGAAATTTGAATAAACATGTACAGAGATAAGTTGGAAAAGTAGTATTTTGTTTTTTCCCTTTAAAATTTGTTGATGTAATCTAAGCTTATTTTTTTATTTCCACCATTATTTTATAATTTCCATAGGAGGGCCATTTTAGACCTAAAAATTCCCCTACTGTTTCTCAAGCCAAATCTTGTGTCAAATGTGTGAGTGAGCTTTTATTTCATTTTTCTCTATTTTCTGCATAATTTTAATCTGCATGCATATGTTATTAATAGTAATCTATAAGTCTATAAATATAAAGAGAAGTAAAATTGTAATAATGTAGATTTTGGATTTTTAAATATTAGATTTGTTGTAATGAACTGTCTAGCAAAATATCCACAGAAGTTAATGGATAACAATTTCTTATTTTGGCCAAAATGTGAACCATACAAACTCTAAGGGAGCTTAGATTTCTTTGTAAATGTCTACAGTGATGTTATCAATGGAATAGTTTGTGAGTACTACTTGAGACTCGACTGCAAATGTTTAAATGGTGATGATAAATTTTTAAATAATGAAATTGTACTCACTAATGGAAGCTTAGTTGAGTATGGAATTTCAATAGATTCCAAAGAGTTTGGAGCAAATTTGAAGAAATTTAAAGGAAAAAAATCCACTTCTTCAAGGAATTTATTAACAATCTTAGAAACTTTAAATGGAGGAAAAGTGACCCAAGACATCAAACGTGATTATATATGTATATGTATATGTATCTATCTATCTATCTATATATATCTATATATATATATATATATATATATATATATATATATATATATATATGTATTCCTAGGTGGGGTTACTCATGTGGTGGGTGGGGAGGAGTGCGACAAGACATTGCCGCCCCACCTAGAATATGAGTTGGGGACCATGGCGCCTGCCTCCAAAGAAGCTTAATGCACATAATGTCTGGGAATTATGAGCTTTATGTAGGAGTTAAATTCCTTGATGGGCTAGAGAAGATGACAAACTACAAATTGTGAGGGACGACATTATAATCATGTGATCATAGGAGAGGTAATTATGTCACCTAGACCATTAAATTTGTAACAAAGAAATGTTGGAACCCTAGTCTTGGAAGGAGATAAGCTAGTGGTGGAGGTTGAGCCTTCTCAGGTGATAAATTGGGGAGGTGGATAGGAAAAATCTTGTAATATAGTGTTGGCTTCTCCGAAGTTGGTCTTCTCTCTATGTATGTTAGGGGTCATCCTACAACCATAATGGTGTAGATGGTTTTTTGTCCATTCCATTCTACAACATAACATGACAACCTTGTCTCCATTTGTTCTAGAAAAGAACCAGCTCAGGGGTAACTTTCCTCTATCTCTCAGCTTTTGTTTTGGTAGTTTTCTCCTTCCTTACTACAGGATAGTTAGTTTAAGTTATGTATAAGAGAATACAACTCTGCAATTTTTGTTTTGTAGAAAGAAAAGGTTCTGTTTGTGGGTTTTTAGCTATGGTCTTGATGGTATAATTTGTTTCCCCTATGTTTATCTCTATATCTATTCTTGTTAGTCACACTTACTTTCTATTTGCTTGAATTAGTAATTTTTAGCATTAAAATAAGTGGGGTCTTGGATATGCTCTATAAAATTTTATTGTAATTCCCCCAGTCGACATCCTTGGAGGACTGGAAGTATAAGGTGTTAATAACCTTCAACCCTTCTCTTTGTTGCATCGACCTTCTTGATTGTATTCTTGTGTTTCCTCTCATCGGGGCTCTATTAGTTGTGTATTTTTTGGGCTAGAGGGTGGGTAGTTGAGTTGAGGTTTTCTTGGTGGTGGGACATGGGGAAGATTGGAGTCTTGTCTATAGTCTATGATTTCATGGAAGCCTTATAGTTCCCATTTTCTGGCCTCTCAATTATGTTTCCATCTATATGTTATTCAGTTTGTATACAACTATGGCATGTTCGCCTTGCAGAGAAATTGGAGTCCCTGTTTGAAATTTATGATAAATCTATTGTAGGGTGGCGGTAAGTTGTGTGGAGGAAGTGATGTGGGGAGAAATGGGTTCCTCCATTCATAGTGCAGGCTTGGATGATAGTTTTGTTGAGTTTCACACTGCCTGAGACATGCCAACCTTTTGATAAATACTTGGTAGTGTGGATTCCTTGTGGTCTAGAACTCACTTGTTGTTGTTAATCCTTAATTCAGGTTGTCAATAAGTTGCTACCAAGTCCAATTCCATGATAGAGGACACACAACAGGAGGGGGGCAACATATTATTAGGATTGGGCTCAAAGGGAACACACGCATGCATCATTAATTGGTGGACTTCTCTAGACATTACTGGGACCTAGGGTTGGACTCTATCCAAGAATAAATCACTCTTTTCAAGGGAGAGGCTTCCACACACAAATCCCCTCTCTCAAAAACAAAATTCTTAGTGGAGTGGACTAATTGGATCCCTGATATGAGGCATTCCAGGAGTAGATTCAACCAATACATGCAAACCATTGACGTGTATTGGTAGATGAAATTCCTCTTGGGACAGACGTTGTTGGACAAATAAGAGAAACAAGGAGATATTTTTCATTCATTGGATCACCTTCATCACCACCTGAGAAAAGTGAATTAAAGGTTAAATAGAATGTAGAAGCACCATGGCATACTTTAGATGATGGGGACAACGCATGAAGGATAAAAGGAGCTTGTTCAAACTGCAATTCTAGAAACGAATCACTCGGAGTAGCCTTCCTATGTTTATGTTTTGTATATATCATGATGTTAGTCATTTGATGTAGTATAGCCCAGGACAGGCCCCCATTTATTTTTGGCTTTTTGTAGTCTCATTTTGTTTATAGCTATCTTTACTTCTCTACGGAGAGTTGTTTTTAGGTTATGGTCAAGTCCCTAGTGAGAGACTAACAAGAAAAATACTAATCATGATGTAGTATAGTGCTTTTCAAGACAATAAAATTCGCCTTACATAAAAAATTAAGTCAAACAATTTTATCATAGTAAAATTCTAGTTTTGCACCATTTGAAAGTTCACAACTTTGGACAATTTTGTCAAGAAAGAGTGCAAAAATTGAAAAGTGAAAATGATCCAGATTTAAACAGGAACGCAACAAATTACAGAGATAACCATAAACACAGAGATGTAGTAGAAATAATACTTCATTTCATTAATGTAAAATACTGAAATATGCTTACAAACAGAGATGGAAATAAACC
>APFE030153737.1:57250-73294 GCA_000404065.3 Pinus taeda
ATCCTCTTGTTGGCTCATTCTAAAGATGTCATCTTTAGAGTCTTTGGATCTGCAGTAGGGTTGATATTTCCTTAGAAATACTCTTCTCATGCCATCCCAATCAGTTATAATATGCTCACCAAGCCTCATGAACCATCTTAAGGCTGATGCCTTTAATGTCGTTGGAAAAGTCTAAGCCTATGGGCATCATCAGTATAGACATATGTTCGACATACAATGTCAAACTCGAACAAGAATGAGTCGGATCTTCTGAAGCCATACCATAAAAGTTAGGTAGCACTGATGGGGGTATGTTCTTCATTTTGATCTCATCATCTTCTTGTGGTTCGTGTATAGGAAAAGGAAAAGTTGACTCTTCTTCGTCTCTATGTCCTTGATTTGGTACTGATCCATCTCCTTCCCCAGCCATTTTAATAAGTTTCTCTGTGTTAGAGTCACTTGTTTCAAAGAGGAGATTAAAGAAAGATTGTTCGGTCACTATGCTACTTTCTCCTTGTGTGGAAGACCTAGGAAAGTCCTTCTTCTGCGATTTATGTGTTAATAAAGTTTGCCTTTCGATGAGAGTAAGTCTTTGTCCTGATTTTTGTTTATCCTCTAATGCTTGTATGATGTTCTCCTCAGCTGGTGTTGAATTCCTTAAAGAGTCTGCTCCTGATGATGATGGGTTAGCTTTTGAATGGCGGGGGGTTTTTATGAATCTACCCTGACTGTCTCTAAATCTAGGCATAAATGAACATGATTTCTAACTGTGTTTTTGTTTATTTTTGTTTATAAAAATTTTTTCTTTTTAAATCCTTTAAGTACGCCTCCCCGACAACGGCGCCAAAATGTAGTGTCCTATCTAGGGTGCTAGACTAGGCTATATTTATTATCGACCAGGGTGTGTAGACTTAGAGGCGTGCGCCTAAAGTATATAGACATAAAGGATCGTTATCTAAGTCTAATCCACCTAGTTACAACGTTGTCATTCAATTCATTATCAAACTGAGATGTTATGTATCACTATAAACCAAGATTCAATTCATTTAACAAACCAAAACACTGTGTATCACTGTAAACCAAGATTTTAGTCCCCTTACAAAGACATCATATAAAACCTCTGTTCAGCGAATACTCAACATTCATTAATAGTCATGCAAGATAAAAATATATGGAAATCATAGCATAAGAGTTCATGACATTGCTCTACAAGATAACAAGGGATCGAATCCCTTACAGGATATGATTCACGATCCAGGTGATAATCTATTCAAGCGCATTCATAAACATAGATCACACGCATATTATAAACATAAATCAATTTGAATCACTGTGCATATTAATACCCTAACTGTAAATGAAATAAGACAATAGTATACCACGTTACGCAGGGCCCGTCCACGTTCCAGGTATACTGAACTGTGATCCAATGATTACCAAATCAACACAGCGAAATCGTGACTGTAATGCAAATCTTTGATATTAAAATTGAAACTCTGTTTTTGAAACAACGGTAATGATAATGATCATACAACCCGTTCAGAACTATGTTTACATATGGTTTTACATCCCTTGAAAACGGATGTACATTCATGAGCAGGCTGTTGCCGCTTTTACCACATCACGATTTTTGAAAATGTTTCTGTCCTAACTAATTTAAAAAGGAAACAAAACTTAAATCGATTTGGAATGCGTGCTATTGTTGCCTTTGTCGCCAACATGCCATAGTTGACCTTCGTTGACCGCGCATGTAGGAGGGTTGATTCTGCTGCGGGATAGGTGTTCGTCCATGCTTGGACATTCCGCTTTTCATCCCTACCCTTCACTCTAGCCTAGCTGTCATGCCACATGTCAAACAATAAACCAATTATAGGATGTTGGAACTTCCTGTAGTCATTTTGCCAAAAATTCCTAATTCATTAACATAAAACCCTTAAATCAATTTCAATGCAATTTAATAACTATAAGACTATTAACTAATCAATTTCCAAGGGATCTGAGAGATAAATGATGAAAAGAGGTAGGCAAATGACATGTTTTGGGAGGGAAAAAGGGGTCATGGAATGGTACCAACAGATCCCAAAGTGCACCCACACTCATTCAAAGAAGAGTTTAACAGTGGCTTCTACTGTGATATTCTTCTTGCAAGCTGCCATGATGGCCATCCTCAAGAACCTGTCGATGAACACAAAAACACAGTCATTTCCATGCTTAGTGGAAGGAAGGCCTAACATGTAATCCATGGAGATGGATTCCCAAGGTCGACTAGGGGTAGACAGCTCGGTATAGAGGCCTTGCTTCTTGATGGTCAGTTTGGCAATGGCATAAGAAATGCATGATCTAATGTACTTCTTAACATCTTGTCGAAGATTCAGGCAATAGAAATACTTGTACAGTACTGCCAGCATTTTCTCGACCCCGAAATGCCCAGCAGCCCGATTGTAGTGTGCTTCCAAAATCATCTTCGTACGCTCGCTTGAAGGAACACAAAGGTGACCTAGGTGGCATAGCAGGGCATCCTGGAGGTGAAAATCTAGAACATGTCGACCCTCCAAGAGTGTCTGGTATGTGTGGCCGAATTTTAGGTCGCTTTTGTAGAGAAGTGGCCAATTAGAAGTCTCTTGCCCACAAGAGTTGAGCACGGTCGTTAACGCCATGATCGGTGGTTGACTGAGGCAATCTACAACATTATTGGTGTTACCCTTCATATACTTGATATTCAAATGGAACTGCTGCAGGTATGTAGACCACTTCTGATGGCGATCATTCTGAAATTTCCCTTGGGTCTGTATGAACTGCAAGGGTTGGTGGTCTATGTGGATGATCATTTCCTTCCCCAAAATGTAATGCTTCCATTGTTGGCAAGCCTGCAAAATGGAATACATTTCTTTGTCATAATTGGGATATTTCGGACTGTGTCTAAAAGTGTCTCACTATGATATGCCACTGGATGCCTGTGTTGAGTAAGGACTGCCCCAATAGCATAGTTAGAGGCATCTGTCTCAACCTCAAATGGATGTTGCAAATATGGTAACGTGAGCACTGGTGTCATGCATATGCGATCTTTCAACTCTGTTAATGCCTTCTGTTGATATTCAGACCAAAATAATTTTGCTTTCACTCCTCCCTTGGTGACTTGACTCAAGGGCCAAGTGATATGAGAAAACCCCAACACGAACCTGCAATAGAAGTTGGCAAGACCTAGAAAGTTGCGGAGCTCTGTCTGAGTGGTTGGAGATGGCCAATCCTGAATGACCTGGATCTTGGCTGGATCCACATGCACCCCATGTTCATCAATAATGTATCCCAGATACTGAACCTGGGTCATGCCAAAAGTGCATTTCTCCAAATTGGCACATAGCTTGTGTTGCCGCGGTGTTTGGATAACCTATCAAATGTGGTGGAGGTGCTCTTCCCAACTCTAGTTGAAGATCAGGATGTCATCCAAGTATACCACTATGAATGAGTTGGTGAATGACCACAATATGTCATCCAATAGCCTCATGAAGGTTGCAGGAGCATTCATCAATCCGAAAGGCATAACAAACCATTTGAAAAGGCCCTCCTTGGCTTTGAAGGCAATCTTACACACATCAGAGGGTTCGATTGGTACCTGGGGATATCCTGATTTCAGATCGATCTTGCTAAAATATTTTCCCCCTTTAGTTGGTCCAGGAGGTCATCAATTCGCAGGATCAGGTACCTATGACGGACAGTGATCTTGTTCAGCGCCCGATAGTCAATACAGAGTCTCCAAGTCCCATCCTTCTTCTGTACCAATGCGATCGAGCTCCCACAGGGTGATGAACTTCGACGGATGTGACCTTTCTACACCAACTCCTGAATATGCCTCTTGATTTCATCGTTCTCTAGAACGAAGCACCGATAGATTGGTCCATTGGGTAGTGACACACCTGGGGTCAGATCGATGGAGTTGACCTGACAGTGCAGAGAAACCCCTGTGGGGGAGGTGAATATGTCCTCATAATCCTCCATGACCTTGTCCATCTGTAGTTGCCGTGCGGAGGGGCCCTGTGTGGAGGTCGTGGCCACCGTCTTCTTCTTTCCTTGAGGGCGTATCATCAGGAAAACAAATTTCCCAATTTTGGAAATGAGCTTACTACATTGTTTTGCAGTAACCAAAGAAATGGCGGTAGGCGGTGCTACATCTAGTATCATGTACAACTTATTTCCCAATGTAACAATAACAGCACGGGGCCTTGATTCATACATAGCATGTCGCTTCCACAAGTATGGTTGTCCTAATAATACATCACAAACTTCAAGGGGAGCAATGTCACACAATACCTCATCCGTGAAGGGCTTGATGTTATATGGAAGGCAACATTGTTGACTCACGCGAAGAACCCGTCCTTGGTGAAGCCACCCGATGGTGTATGGTTGTGGATGTGCTGTGGTCGGTAAGCCTAACTGCTTCACGGCCTCTGCCGAAATGAGGTTCGTTTGGCTCCCGCTGTCGATAGTGAACTGTAGCAAAGAGCCCTTTACCCACATCTAGGAGTGGAAGAGACACTCCTCCTCCTCAAGATCTTTGGGTTCCTCCTTCTGTATCTTAATGGTGGAAACAGTGGTGTTGGGCTCCGCATGGATAATCTGCTTCCCTTTTTCATTCCCCTTGTCGGGTTCTGACTGAAAGTCAGAACATGCATCTAATTCTAAAACCTTTAGCTCGACCACCAATGATTTCTTGGCCCAACACTCACTTGTGTTGTGAGTGGAGCTCTTATGGAACTCACACCACTTTCCCATGTCCTTTTTCGGCTTCACGGTGTTGTTCTTTGCTTATAGCTTTAGCAGGTTGTCTTGGGCCATCCCGCCTTGGCTTTGTCCTTTGTTCTGCGATTTTGGGGCACCTTTCCCTCGCTTCAAATTCGCAAATCCAAAGTCTCGCTTCTTCTATTTAAACTTTTGCTCAACCTTGACGGCATATCAGTATGCCATGCCGAGTGAGGGGATGTTTAGGAGTTCTATTTCTTCTTAGATGTACTTATGCAGGCATCTATGGTATTTGAGTACCAAACATTGCTTCGAATCTTTGATACCCAACTTTGTGCGAAGGGTATGGAAAATATTGGTAAACTCTGGTACGTCTTGGTCCCTTCCTTGCCACAGCATGGTCCACTTTATGTATTAACACTCATAGCTTCCGATAGGGTATTAATGCTCCTTGATGGCATCCTGGAATGAATCCCAAGTGGGTGCAGCTGAAAATAGTGAGCCTATACTTTCATCCTTCAGCTCACAGTAGGTTTCCCACTAGTCCTTGACGTGGGGGGCTGCTTTGAGAAGAGAAAAAATAATCTTTTCCCAACTGGAAAAATCATGAACAAAAAAATCACCCTCTTGCAGATTTAACCATTTATCTATGGCATCTATGTCTATTTGACCCTTGAAGATGGGGATTTCCAAATTAACTTGTACCTTAAAGGGTGTGGCATTTTCAGAGGAGCTGCTGGAAGCCAATTGCGTCGCCTCTAGGTAGCCGCTGAAGGATCTGGGAAAAACTATCCATCATCATGTTCTTTTGTTGCTTGAGGGCTTCTTCGAGCAATATTTTGATAGGATCTCCTGCCCTCTCGTCTTTCTTTTCATCCACCATGGGAGGCCATCGGGATTTGTGGGGTTGGTCTTGCAAACAGTCAACCAGTTCAATCCATAACTCCTTATATCCCGACCTCGTTGGGGACATGCAAAGAAAAACAAAGAAGAAAAGAAGACAGCTCGGATACCACTGATCCAAATTTAAACAGGAACGCAACAAATTACATAGATAACCATAAACACAGAGATGTAGTAGAAATAATACTTCATTTCATTAATGTAAAATACTGAAATATGCTTACAAACAGAGATGAAAATAAACTAGCTAGGGCGATGGTAGCTTATCTTTGAGAAGAGATGTGGCGGCTACATGCCTCTTAACTATGTTACAATGAGGCTAAAAAGCCTATTTATTGTTGAGAAACAATGGAAAACCTTAAACATCCAAAAACCTAACCCTAGAAGATGAAACGCCAAACTATGGGCCTTGTTTGGGTAAATTGGTACATCAACTTCTCGGGGTCGTAACTTTGGCATATGATCTCTGTTTGACGTGCATAATATCTTGTTAGAAAGATCTATCCAAGAACTACAACTTTGGGAAGAGCAACATCGGTCCATGGACCCATGTTGCTCCCAATTTTCCCAAAAAATGTTGTTTAGGGCCTCAAAACAGCTTCGGAAGTTCAAGACCTGACAAACTGCTAAAAATAGTAAGTTGTGCTACAATTAAGGAAACTAAAAAAGTTGAGAGAAACAATGGTGGGCATCCAAGTGGATTTGGCAGGTGGCCACCAATATCCACCTGGACCAGAAAAGTTGACAATTCTAGATTTTATTTATAAAATGACTAGAGTATCAAATCATTGAGTTGAAGGTTGTTGAATGATCGCGATTTGAATTAATATTACTATCCAATATATAAAAAATTATTCAGTTCTTGTTGGATTTTCTTCTACAAGTAGGAGACTTTTCCCTTTAACACTAATTGTACTAGAAAAAAGAGTGCAAAATCTGATAAAAGAAGTAACTTATAGGTATTATAACTTTTATTTTAAAACTCAAAATTGAACATGATTTTAGAAGTTAGAAAGCTAATCCATACAATAATAGCCTTAAATATTTATAGTTCAAATAAGTGCTCCTAATAACTCCAAAAAAAAGAAATAAAAGAGCTTATACCCTTGATTTGACAAAAAAAATGTCAATATGGTTAGTTTATAGAATGCATTGAACAAAAAATTATTTACAAATTTGAGGATAAATGAATGTAATCATGTAATTATATGAATTTGTTTGTAGATATAGTTCCATATTGGAGACAAATAGATGCAAAAATCAAAGATATTGAATTGACAAAGGTATGATCTTCGTTGGGCCAAGAAAACTATCATCATGGATAATGCACATGGCACTTATGCATTTGAAGTAGATGTTATGGGTGATAATCTACAAGATGGAGATGCAAAGACAAAATCCAACAGATATAAAAATCAAGAGACATCTCCAAATATTGCAAATAAACTGGAGAGCTTGAGGGCAGTGCTCCAAATTGCAAGTAAATGATAAAACACTAATTAAGGTTGAGGAAGAGAAAACATAGTTGAATTCATTCATGATTCAAAGTTTCATAGGCACACAACTCATCATGGATAGAATTGAAGAATGTTATTAGGATTAGGAATAGAACTATGAGTCATTCTTTCAATAGGTCACATAGTACTAAAATAACCTATGGAGTGTGACATAAACACCATCAAATTCCTTTGCTATTGACTCATTTACCTCTAAAGATAGTTTGAGTGATCCATTATCTTCTTTTCATATGAATAAGAGGAATAAGCCTTTCAAATACGACTTACATTACGAATTTTGAAATGCAAAACCCCTTAAATTTGATAGTGAAAAGAAATCTAAACAAGAAGTTGAGTTTTGGCTTCTTGGGATGAGAAAGTATTTCTAGTTCCATGATTACTTTGGAAGCATGGAGACAACTAGAGTGTCTATGTTTAATATACATGGTAGAGCGTCAATTTGGTAGGAATATACTACATAAGAAAATCATCACAGGAATATTGTTTGTAAGAATTTCAAGAAGTGACTTCAGTAAATGTAAGATATGATGATGATAAAATCAAAAAATTCCATGAGTTGAAGTTGGGGAAAATGACAATGGATGAATAAAAAATAAAAATAAAATTGGATTTATTGAGATATGCCAAATACATAAGATATGAGATGATGAAGATCCGACATTTCCCAAGTGGAATACCTTAATCTACAAGGATATAATTGAGTTTGATTAACCTCAAAATCTAGATGGAACCATTATAAATACTATTATAAAAATTACAATAAAAACAAACTGAAACTCCATAAGTCATGGAAGGAAGATAAGAGGAAGAAGCTTGATTAGAGAGAAAGGGTTAAGGCATACCAATTACAAAAACCATAGAAGTAGTCAACACATGGTAAGGCTAATCCAGTTGAATTTGTAGGAAGGAAGCCAAGGGAACCTATTTGATGTCGGGGATGTGGAGAAAGAAATTTGCTTAGGAATTGTCCACATCGAAAGAGGGGTGTTAGAAATGTGTATGCCATTTAAGAGGCTACAAATGTTGAGGATGTAGCAAGGCTTATTCTTAGGATTAATGTTGTACTCAGATATGGCCAAGTTTTTTACCAATTATTTATAGTTGAGATTGAAGGTAAGATTTATATTTCCATTTTAATTGATCCTAGATCTAGTCACAATAATGTTGCTCCTAAAATAATTGAAACTTGTGCTCTCAATAAGTGCAAGCATAGTAGGTCACACCTAGTCCAGATAGGCACCCAAACCAAGAGAAAGGTTGGTGAAATAGTGGAGAGATGCCAATTAGAGTTTAATGGACTCTTCATATGGAAAAAATGAATATTTTCCACTTGGTTCTTATGTTATCCTCGTTGGAATGGATTCGTTGGAAACACATCAAGTTAAAATGTATTACTACAAAAAGAAATTTTATTGCATTGATGAAGATCAAAACTCAAGGACAATAAAGAGAATATCAAAGGAAATTTTTGTTAGCCAAATTTCAACCTTACAACAAAAGAAATGATTTAGAAAATAATGTCAACATTATGCATCCCTTATCATGCCAGGATGTTCATTCTATAGCTAAGTATGAGGGGGATTTGTAATTCCTTCCCTGCTTGACCTCAATTTGACATGTGTCTATTTTTAAATAAAGATATAATAATTAATAAGTAAACAAAAAAACAATGTGAGATATAATAAAATAAATAAAAATGAATATACATATTTGGTTATTTTTTATTAAGATCACCATAAAACATCAATAATCCCACTCTCACCATGTTATCCCAATTCGTTGTTGATATCACAACGCAATTGAAGCATAAATAGTAAAAATATTTCTATCTTCAGTATTAATGATAAATAAAATGTTTTAATGTCCATATTGAGCAACACAATTTTATATCAACTTTATAGATAGATAAAGTAATTAAAAGTGATTAAATAAATAAATATTCTTATATTTCCACTTTCAAGAATGAGGAAGATGAATACTTTTTATACTTTTTAAAAATATTTTAATATAGTTGTACCATACCCCCTACTATCGCTAGCCCCTACTAAGGGTAGGAGGCAGATACTATGTGTTGGCCTAACCTCCATCGTCCCATCATGGAAATGGGTCCTAATATTTTTTGATATTTTTCAACCTTCTCAAACCCAAGACAAACATCACCATTATTTTTGTCTCGTTGAGGCCTTTCTCGGGATATAAATTTTACTTTGATCCAACTTATGGATCAAAATATATGACCATTTAAAGTTATGACCACTACACCTTTCAACATCATCAGTGGTCCCCACGTGGCCATTCTTCCACTGTGAATAGCCCACATGGATAGGCATGCTCGTCTGGGTAGTCTAAATTTCACCTAATTTGTGAATATGCAAACTTAAATTCAGCCAAAACCTTGTACCTAACCTAGCCAATTAGCCTAAACCCCGTAGCCTAGAGGTCCCACCTGACCATACCTTCAAGATAGACTACACACCAGGCCCCGACTAGCATGAATCCTGACTAGGGGCCCCACCAGAATACTCAACTTGTGCTCTATTAATCAGCCTCAAACCCATCCTGAGCTTGGCCTTTCAACCAACCTTCCTAAACCCCTACCCCGATGGGTCCCACGGGTCTCTGTAACATACTCCCTACTATCTATATCCCCTACTGAGGGTAGAAGGAGGTAGCTAATATGTGTTGATATGACTTCCATAGTCCCATCATGGAAATGGGGTCATAATATTTTTGATATTTTTCAAACTTCTTAAGCCGAAAATAAACATCACCATTGTATTGGTCTCATTGAGACCTTTCCGATGATATAAATTTTACCTCAATCCAACATATGGATCAAAATATATGATCATTTAAAGTTAGGCCCACTAAAGCTTGCCACATCATCAGTGGTTCCCACATGGTGCCTTACATGGCCATTCTTCCACCACGAATTTTCCACGTGGATAGGCGTGCTCCTCCGAGTAGTCATAGGTTGACCTAATCTGCAAACTTAAATTCAACCAAAACCCTAACCTGACCTAACTAACTAGCCAAACTCCCCCAACCAAGAGGTCCCACCCAACCATACCTTCGGGACCGACTACGCATTGAGCCCTGACTAGCCTGACTCCCAACTAGGGACCACACATGACTACTTGGCATGCACCCCATTAGTCAAGCTCGAACTCATCTTGAGTTCGACCTTTTAACTCACCTACCCAACCCCCTAACCCAGCAAGTCCCACGTGTGAATTTGACCTATTAAGAAAGTCATATGCACTTAGAAACTCTTCAACCTTCTTATGAATCTTTCCCGGGATGAAGCCTTCTTGACTCAAATACCTATTGAAGATTGACTCAGGTCGAATCCTTCAAGAAGATCAAGGATGAAGATCCAATATCTTTCAACTTCCTTTTCCAACATACTATGGCCATGGAAGCCATGAATCAACACATTCATAAAATCAGCTAAACTTGTTGAAATATGGAGACATATTACTCCCAAAATTTGTTGTGACAAATATCGAACTTAGGCCATTAACTTACCCATGAAACACACCAAGAATGTGCCTCTAAGTGCACTTCTTAAAATTACAAGAAAACTCAATCCAACTTCCCAACCACAACATAATCATGCATTATTTCCATGCAAAATATCTTGCATACATAGAGCAAAGAATGGAATTAATAACAATACATGCTAGCAAACATATTCATTAATTTAGGGAGATAAACAAGAGATTCACCATCTCCTCGTGACTGATATTGAATTCTCAAACATATAAAGGAACACAATCGTTCCTCATAGATTTATTGGGGAATCAACATTCCTCTTCCACAGAGGAAACACATTCGTCATTAACAACATAAACATGTAACCAGTACAATAAGCTTATACATATCATTCAAATAATCAGCTTGTCAGCTCACCTAAACTAGATAAGCTCGATAAAAAATGACTCAAACTAGTCAACTTGCCTTGAATAAATATAACTATTCAAAATGACCCAAACAAGTTGACTCACTGGACTACACAAAACTAATCGAAGCGACCCTGCCAATCAACTCACTCAACTACACAAGACTAGTTAAATCAACCCAACCAGTGAATTCACATGACTAGATAAGACCATTCAAAGCCTTCGTCTTAGTCAACCACAATGAACGTGTCCCCTGCTCTTTAAAACCCTTTTCATATGCCAACAAATTCACACATAAGTGAAAACCAAGCCACAACCTCATATAATATATTTTTGTGAGTGTGTGTAGTCGCCATATCTCTCTCTTCAAAAATAACTACCACCATTCTAGCTAGTTTATGTTTTGTAGCATTCTACTCTTTTATTTATATATAGAAGTTGAGTTTTCACTATATTACTATGCTCTCTATTATATTTGTTTGTGTGTTTGTGTTTCGTTTCCCTTCCTTTATTTCATTTCATTTTTTGTACAACTTGAATAAATGATATCATAGCAATATATTATTTGTTGCTTCTTAATGCATGTCCCTAAATAGGTTAGAGTATAGAAAGATGGGTCTTAAGCTAGTTTCACTTTGGAACAATTGCTCTCACCAACCCAAGAAGCCTCCCATGATGGAAGAAAACAAAGATGATGGATTAGGGGATCCTATCATGTTGTTTCTCAAGGAAGCACTCACATGACATAGGATTGAGATGATAGATAATTTCACCTAGATCCTTTGACGACTTCCAACAACACCTGAGGTACCTTTAACAAGCAACAATTTCAAACGTGTGACATCATTCAAGGTAAAAGTTAAATTTGATATCCCCTTATTTTAAGGCCAAATAAATGCATATTGTTTAGATAAATGGTTAAATCTCTAAGAGAGATTACTTTGTCCAAAAAAAAAAATCAACAATGAAATCATCACCTTTGAGCTCCTAAAAGTCCTTCCCCATGTCAAATATTAGCGAGAAGGTTACTAAGAGAGAAAAAATGAAGATGAGTCTACAATATTCAAGGTAGGACCCACTTGGGAAGATTTTGTTGATTCCTATTGGGTAACTTAATTATTGATTAAATTACTTCATTAAATTATTTTCCTACGCTTGTGTACTTGTGAAGTATATGTGCACAAAATATGCTAGGATGTTTTTTAATCAACAGATAAAATCTAAATACAAACTGTAAATATAATCTGTTCAAGACTAATTCTTATTAAGTGTATGCACATGTTTTTTCTACATGAATTTTTTAATTGAGATAAACTTGAAAACAACCTATGCTAGAATGCAAGTAATCAAAGAAAACTAGTTTAAGAGAAGGAATTGAAAAGATATTATATTGAGAAGAATTAAAAATTTAGGTTATTGAACTGAATTGAAGGCTATTCTATTGAACATAATTGAAAGTCTATGTTATTCAACTTGAAATAAATATATTCTATTTAACTTGAAATGAAACTACTTTAAGTGCTTTAAAATCAATTCTATTCTAAAAATGCATAAGGAAATCTAACTATGAAGCAGAACTAAAACTAAATTGAAAGGCAGTGATTGAATTGAAAATCAGTGACCTAAATTGAAAGTCTTTACAAATTACTAGTGTATGCAACTTTAATGAGAACCAATCCACGCATTACATTAAATCTGAGACTAAGCGAGGAATTCAAATAGGAAAACTAATAAAAGAAATGGTTTTTTCTTTTTTTCTTTTTTTTCTTTAATGCTGAACGCCCAACTTGTTGTAATCAAACTTCAATGAGTAATCTATGCATGAAAATAAAGCATCATCTAAAGTAAAAGGAATATAACTAATTGAAAACCATATTGAAAGAACCACCAAATAAAGAATGAAATCAACAACACTATATTATCTCACAACTCATCAGGGGGGCCTCCTAGTGAGTGTGAGGCGTGAAAACTCATATCAACAAATCATATCACCAACACATTCATATAGGAACAGAGTAATTGCATTCACTGGAAGTGAAGTTTTAGAGAGGAACAATGATCCAAGCGGATATTGGTGGCCACCAGTCTATTCCACCTGGACCTCCAGTTAGTTTCATTAGTTTCCTTGATTATAGCATAATTTACTTTTTTTAGCAGTTTTTTTGGTCCTAAACTTCCAAAGCTATTTTGACCCACTAAACGACATTTTTTTGAGGTCCGCAAGAGGCTTATTATTATAGGTAGGACCCTACCACAAATATTGTAGTACTCTAAGAGACCTTTCTAACAAGGTATCATATGTGCCAAATGGAGATCATATGACAAAGTTAAAACCCCAAGAAGTTGGATGTCCAACTAACCCCAAAGGTGTTAGGATATTCCGACACATAAGAAATAGTTAAGTATAACTTGGTCTAGTGTAGAGTTAGGTAAATTGTGTTTCTTTACTATGTACTTTTGTAACTTACAATCTGACGGTCACAATATGTAGTGATCTGACGGTTCATTCTCCCCTCGGTATTACCGACACTTGATCCGTGGCTTAACACCCTATTGGTCCATGATCTCTATTTAAAGAGCATGGAGGGTCATTTGTAGGTTAACTGTTCATGAGAGAAGATTATGTAAAATTTCATTATTTTATTAATAAATTGCCTGAAGTGGTTGCGTTGGCTCAGGCCGTGGACTGTTTCCCTCTTTGAGCGTTTTAACCACGTCAAAAATACTGGTGTATTGATCTGTGATATGTTTGTGAATGGTGTCCTTTGGTGTTATGTCTAAGGAACTTACCCTGTAAATTCCTACATGGTATCAGAGCTACTTGAGGGCCGCGTCCGTTGGTGATCCAAATCTGAAGCCGGTAGAACTGCATCTGACTGCCATTTCCTAGATCTGTTGTTTCTGACTGCTTTCGGGCTGAGAGGAATGCTCTGTTATGTTAGGAGCATCTGTTCTAGTGAGGAACCCCTTTCATTTCACGCGAAAAGGTTTCTGGTAGCCTTAGCTACGTCATTTTTAAGATCTGGAGGTATACAATGTTTATTTGCAGTTTCTAGTTATTTTTCTTTGTTTATTATTTCCGTTTATTTAGCTTCCTTTTTATTACTGGATCTATACCTTTAATTTTTGCGTATGCTCTTTGCCTTGTGACTCTGTACGATCTGGGCAAATCAGAAATAGAGAGGAAGGATTTTTCTCATGCGTATGCTCTTTTCCGTTGCGCCTTAGTGTGATCTCGGAAAATCAGAAACATTGAGGAAAATATTTAGTTTCCGGGTAAAGCTAACTTCAAGCCGTAAGGGTTTGTTTTTTTTTGTATGTCCGTGTTGGGTTTTTGTTTTTTTTTTTGTAGGGAAAAAGAGCTTTCTCAAGTAAGCACGCAACCCAAAGCTTCAGTGACCAAAAAAACAAAGCCCCCCCCCCTCTCTCTCTCAACTTTTTAGTTTAGCTCACTTGGTTCAAAACTAATTTATGAGAGTAGAGGTCTTGAGTTCAAGTCTCCTTTTTGTTGGAAAGGGGGCGTTTTTTTATTTCCGCACATTCCTGCACTTCGTCGGCGCCTTCATCAACTTTTCTTCAAAAAGCCATAACTTTTTCATCCGAACGCCGTTTTTAGAGCCGTTTGTTTTGAACCAGCATAATTTTTCGAGATCTTTCCATTGGAACACTTAGTTTCAGCATATATAGCTTTAGTTTCTGTTAAAATGGAAAGTCCATGCCAAGTTATTCTTGACAGCACCAACTACTTCCAATGGTGGTCCTACATTGTGGATTTACTTAGAAGTAAAGGTATTTACCGAATAGCCTCAGGCCAAGAAACCAAGCCGAAAGATGAAGAGAAGGCAGCTAAATGGGAAAATAGGAAATATCAAGTATTTGGGTTGATAGGGATGTCTATCTCTCCCGATCTTAGATTCCATATTATAGAACTTGATACTCTTGATGAAGCAATGAAGCAGATTACTAAATTTTTTGGAATAAAAAGTGAGCTTAGAGCCCATCAACTTGAAAATGAGTTGCTTACATTGGACCCCAATAATTTTTCTTGCATTGAAGATTTTTTGTCCAAGTTCAAGACCCTTAGAGTTCTCTTGGAAGGTGTTAAGGTTAAGAAAGAAGATAGTAACCTTATCTATTCCATTCTTACTAAGTTGGGACCCTACTCTGTGTTTGTTTCCACCATCCATTCTACAAGAGAAGCCTTCATTTCTCAAGGACATGACTACAAGCCCCCTTCCTTTGATGCTTTTTGTGATTCTTTAATAAGAGAACAAGAAAAACTCTTACACCTTGGTCTCTTAATCTTGGAAACTCTTCCAAGAAAGCGTTAATCGCCCAGCAGCAACCAAACTCAAAGAATCCTAAGAAGTCATATCCTAAAAAGAATGTCCTAAACAAAACAAGGGTCCTAAGCAATTTCAGCCTCAAAATGAAAAATCATTTCACAAAATGATAAGGCAAATAAAAACAAAGGGAAGAAGACTGATAGACATTGCCACTTTTGTAATCGAGATGGCCACTTAGAATCTAAATGCTTTAAGAAGATGGAAGCCTTGGAAGCAGCAATGAAGAAGCATAACATCCATTTGGAGCACTTTTCAAATTCATCTTCAGGAATGGCACTTTCTGCATGTGGTTGTCAAGCATCTCGGTCTGGCTATGCATTAAATGTCTCTTCTTCCTCTCATTCTCATGAATGGCTCATTGATTCTGGAGCTTCTTATCACATGGCCAAAAATTAAGCCATGTTTTCTTCTTTAAATGATTGTAACACCAAAAATATATATGTTGGTGATAATAGATCTCTTAGTTTTGTAGGGACTGGAACTGTTCGTATAGACAATGGTCAATTTAATGATGTATTATGTGTTGCAACGTTATCCTGCAACCTTCTATCTGTATATTAGATAACTCATTCAGGTGAAGGTAAAATCGTTGAATTTTCACCTCACGATGTTGTAATTAAGGACCTAAGAGATCCTAGACAGATTTTAGCTACTGGCATT
>APFE030153737.1:73702-93737 GCA_000404065.3 Pinus taeda
GAATATCACTCCAGAAGAAGATGGAGCTCAATAAACCAAGATGTAAGTCCACTTTCATGTTTTTTGGAAGTGAAGCATGGGCCCATATTCCAGATGAGAAACATAAGCTTTAGAACCTAAGAGTGAAAAATGTATTTTTGTTGGATATTCTGAAGATGTCAAAGGATATAGACTTATTCCACTTAAGTCCAAAAATGTTATCATTAGAAGAGATGTAAAGTTTGTTGAAAATATATCGTCCTACGAGCCTAATTCGGTGAATGTGCCACCTCTCTCTATCTCTTCTACTTTTGAAAATATTTCTTCTTCAGATGATGAAAGCGAGGATGACAATTCTCCCCCACCTTCTTAGGATCCTCCTTCAGCTCCACAACTTCCAAAATGGGTTTGTGCTACTCGGGATGCAGCTAGTGATCTTTTCGGTGATCCTACATATCAGCAACGTACACGTTCTCAATTCGATAGAGCCTCTTCTTTACTAGCTCAAGATTCAGTGAATTATGATCCTGACACCTTTGCAGAAGCTTCAGGCCATCCAGATTGGGACGCAGCTATGAATGAAGAATATCATTCATTTTTGGCAAATGATACATGGGATCTTGTTCCTCTACCAATGGGACGAAAACTTGTTAGATGCAAATGGGTTTACAGAACCAAGTATGGACCGGATGGGAAAGTTGATAAACATAAAGCTCATCTTGTTGCTAAGGGTTTTTCACAAGTTGAAGGAATTGACTATACTAAAACCTTCTCCCCTATTGCCAAAATGAACTCTATCCACCTTGTTCTTTCCCTTGCTGCCTCTTTCAAATGGGAAGGTCCATCAGATGGATGTTAAATCTGCCTTCTTGCATGGGGACTTGCATGAAGAAATCTATATGGAACAACCCATTGGCTTCATCCAAACAGACTCCAGCCTTGTATGTCGACTTAGGAAATCTCTTTATGGTCTCAAGCAAGCTCCTCGGGCTTGGTATGCCAAAATGGATAGCTTTCTTTTAGAATCTGGCTTTTCTAGGTGTTATTCTGACAATACTGTCTACACCAAGAAAGTGGGCAACTCTCTTATCATCCTTGTTCTTTATGTTGATGATCTTATTCTTACTGGTAGTGATCCCAACCTTATAAACCATGTGAAGTCCGGCCTTAAAAATAAATTTGAAATGACAGACTTAGGACACTTACACTATTTTCTCGGTCTTCAAGTCTTGCAATCCAAGGAGGGTATTTCCCTTTCCCAGTCCAAGTATGCTTGTGATATTCTTCGTCATTTTCACATGGAAGATTGTAAGCCAGCTCCTTCCCCCTTTCAGTCTGGAGTCAAACTTTCAGTCTCTTGTACTTCTCTTGAAGTTGATGCTACCTTATACCGTCAACTTGTAGGAAAACTCTTGTATTTAACCCATACTCGTCCTGACCTTTCCTTTGTTGTTGGCCTTGTTGCTCGTTTTTTGCAAAACCCCCGTGAAAGTCATTGGAAAGCAGCTAAGAGAATACTTCGTTATGTTCGAGGTACAATACAGTTTGGGATTCATTACAGTGCCAAAGCAACTCCTCTATTAGTTGGTTTCACTGATTCTGATTGGGCTGGTGACCCTGATGATCGGATGTCTATTGCCGGTTATGTCTTCACTCTTGGTTCAGGACCTATTACATGGGCTTGTAAGAAACAGGCGGCCATTTCTCTTTCGTCAGCAGAAGCAGAGTATCGTGGTGCCGTGGAAGCTAGTAAGGAAGCCTTGTGGCTTCGTCAGATCCTATCAGAATTTGGCTTTGAGCAGCAGCATCCGACTACACTTTGGTGTGATATCAAAGTGCCATTCAGCTTTGCAAAGATCCAGTTCAACATCAGTGTAGCAAACACATTGAACTACACATGCACTTCAACAGAAAGCTCATTCATGACCATGTTCTTGAAGTGCAATATTGTTCAACAGATGATCAAGTTGCAGACATCTTTACAAAGGCTCTCACATAGGCGAAGTTTACTAAACTTCGATTTATGGTTGGAGTTTAGGAAGTTGTCACTAAGGGGGGATAGGCTCTAGTCCTCCTTCCTTCTCCTATTGTGTCATATTTGTACATCCTTCAATCTTATCCCAAGTTTTTCTTAAGGGGGGATGTTAGGATATTCTGACACATAGGAAATAGTTAAGCATAACTTGTTCTAGTGTAGAGTTAGGTAAAGTGTGTTTCTTTACTATGTACTTTTGTAACTTACGATCCGACAGTTCATTCTCTCCTCGGTATTACCGACACTTGATCCATGGCTTAACACCCGATTGGTCCATGATCTTTATTTAAAGAGCATGGAGGGTCATTTGTAGGGTAACCGTTCATGAGAGAAGCTTATGTAAATTTTCATTATTTTATTAATAAATTGCCTGAAGTGGTCGCGTTGGCTCAGGCCATGGACGGTTTCCCTCTTTGAGGGTTTTAACCACGTCAACAATACTGGTGTATTGATCTGTGATCTATTTGTGAGCGATGTCCTTTGATGTTCTGTCTAAGGGACTTACCCTGTAAATTCCTACACAAAGGGAAATACAATCAGGTTTGGTCGATGGACAGAAGGCAGTAGGGTCTCTGTAACTGGGACTGGGGGATATTGCATGCATGAGCAATGCTAAGGGGGGGCTTCAATTGGGACTTGGAACCACTTGTGCAGGGTATGGGTAGGGCCTCTCTATAGTTCCCGCCTGCAACCATGAGGGGCATGCAACTGCAAGAGCTAGGGGGGGTGTGAATTTGGGGGTTTAGAGCAACGCAGTCTTACCACTTGTATACATGAATTCTGCAGTAACACAATGAATATTAATTGGTCAATTGAATTTTTTGTATGAAAAGTAGGTTTGTCGCGTGGTAAACCTACCTCGGCATAAGGAAATTCTAGGACCAACCAGGTTACAGCTCGTAAACCAGATTATTTGCCTCGCATTACAAAGGACTGTGTTAGTGGGATTATGGTTCGACCAGCAAAGACCCAAGGACGAGGTAAGAGGCCTCGAGAGGCCAACCACTACATGGAACCTGGCTCTTCGAATGGCCGATGAGATCGAAAGTCTTTTGAGATTTTAATTAGTGAAGCGGAAATCGCCTACAGGGAGGGAACTAATGAAGAAATTAGAAAATTATTAGAAGAATGGGAGGCAGAAGTGAAGCAGGAGAGTGAGACGGATACAGAGTTGGAGGACTGGAGAGTCCTCATCCCAGATCCTAGGAAAACAAGAGGGAGAATCACCCAGTTCAAACAGACCCTCTACTTGTATTGGTTGATGAAAAGCCTGTTGGGAAAGGTGATGGAATAGATCTCGGTAGGCATGGCAGTCACGATTTAGGGAATGCCAAACTACAAGCAAGAATTTCAGAAGATGTAGTTTCAACTGCACAAACCGGACATTTTCCTTGGTCGAATTGAGCAGCACCTGTCATGCATTTTGGTTTAGACAGAGTTTCCTGGAACGAATGCCAAAGATCCAGCACCGGTGGAATCAGCATCAACTGAACAACATGATTAACATGCCTACTTTATGATAAATTTGTTTATATATGCAGCTAGCTTTTAAATTTGTTTATGCTTTTACATAGGTATGTAGAACTCTAGAGTATGGAAGTGGATAGGAAACTGGAACTTATATTGCTTGGATAGAGATACTTAAGATGTTTTTCTACTGGATCGCATATAATGCGGATAGGTGGCCAACAAACTTGGTTTCCCACTGGGCAAGTTGAGGCCACCTAGCTAGTTCTATGTGGTGTTAATTTGCTTTATATTAATGAAAATGGAGAATCTACCAAGCTTAACAAAAAAAAATATTACTTATAATTATCAATAAAAATAAATAAATAAATATATAAAACTAAATATTGGTCAATTGGAGTTATCTCGGGTGGTTGGGTGGAATTAGTATTATCCTCCCTACCCAAATTTAAATCCTTGCTAATGAGATGATAAGCATTAATTCTTTGATGATTATTGTTGTAATGTCTTCGACCCTGAGAAAAACACTTTTTTGTGAGTATAATTTCACCATAAATGCCTTTGGGTTGGTAGCTCAAGTTATAATTATTGTCCTTGGTTGGTAGCTTGAGTGATTGGGAGCATGATTTTTTCTTCCATCTAATCAGGTATCATAAGTTCTTGGTATGTTAGTATGTTGGATATACTCTTATAATCTTGGTGTCATTGATTCACCCATGGTTTTTTTTAATATATATATACTATATATATATATATATTATATATATAATATATATTATATAAGAATAAAAATCTATGTATAGCCAACAAATAACATTACTCATAATTATTAATAAAAATAAATAAATAGATTATTTTCAATATAAATAAAATATTGAAAATAAATCATTTTTAATACAAAGAATAATATTGAACTGTGCTTTTTTGGGTTTGTTAGTTTGTCTACAAATATGTGGGAGTAACATATAGCTTGAAAAAGGTATTTAAGCCAATCATGAAAATCACTAGGGGATCACACCCAGCTTGGCCCACACCAACCAATACTCATGGTGGGATTTGTATTAATAGAGTTTTGAACCAATAAACTTTTTACCATGCAATATTTTAACCAAACATGAATATTAATATAAAATTCATATCCCCCAAATCACGATGAGCAAGCAAATGATTTCATATTAAATGTCATGGGGAGGGGGACAAGCCCACTACCATCACCCCACTCAACAAAGGGGGGAGGGGTGACCATTCCACCCTCCACTTGTCCCTTACTTAATCTCATCGTGAATTCAATGATACTCCACACACCTCATTCATTACACAACATGAAGGGAATTTAGAAGGATATGGAAATGCCTATAATTTTCATTATATTTAATCTCGAGGATGGATTTTTCGTTTTCATTTTATCACTGTGCCAATTTTTCACCCTTTGGTCTACCTTAATGTTTCCAAATGTTGTTTATATCTTTCCTTGGGGGGCCAAGGACTAGGTCCCCTTGACCTGACCTCCCCCGTAAACTTCGATTGGCAACCCTTTTATGTTTGAAATGAAGTGATGGTGGCTAAAGAATCAACATTGTGTCTACAGTGTGAGAATCGAGGGTGGTGGGCACTCATTGTCGGGGTGGCTAGCTAGTTGTGTAATGGCTCGGTTCACGAATTAGTATATCCCTCAACTTATAGTGTCCACTCATTCCCTTACACCTGGATTTAGGTACTCTACTGTATTATTTTGATTTCTGCTCATTGTTGCCTCCTGTGAGTTATTTCAATGGTTTTGTTGGCTCATATTTACTTTACTTAGTTAGCACTATCTTGGAGTTGCTTGGGCCCATCCTTTCTTTTTGTTGCTTTGGTATTCGAATTTACGTTCCATTCCTATAATAAACCTGGATCTTTGCTCTGGCCAACTTATCCAGTCTTTTTATTTCCATCTCAACTCTCGCCCTATTGAGTACTCACACCCTTCACTATTTCTTTTTTGACTCAGCAGTGATTGCCCTTCCTGAGTGGCACCTTTTAGTCATTTCTAACATCACTCCTTCCTTTGTTTTGACACACATGCCTCAATAATGAGAAAGGAGTCACATAGGCTCTTCTAGTAGAGTTGAGGGCAGCATTAGAGTCCATCAACATACCCATTATGTTGCCCATCAATTTCACTCTAAAATCCCATGCCACCTTTAGTTATAACTTAACCATGCATCAACAAAATCCATGGCCAACGAGGATGACTTTTCATTTGCAAACATTTTAGCCATGGTTGTTATGTGGGTCCCTGATCCTGGTCACACTTGTGGGACACATAATCAATATCTTTGTACCATTGAGTTATACTAACATATTAAGGCCTTCCAAGGCAAAGTTCAGTTGGAGAGAAATGAATCCAAGAGAGAAATTTCTCTTTAGTTGGATGATATATAGGCAAAACACCCGAGTATGTCTCTTGAGCAGTATGGCATGGGCCTTCAGCTTGCCGTAATTGAGGCTATGTGTTCTAGAGGATAGTACCAAAATCCCTTCGTACTCCAACAACTCCAATTGATGTTTCCACCTCCATTTGAGCATTTCCATGGCTCACTATTTTGATCATGGAAACTCTCTTCCAAACTCTTTGAGGTTTCTTGTTTCTATGGTATATTATCAACATCATTGCAATTTTGTTAGTTTTAAATCTATATATTGCATTAGTCAATCAGAGGTTAGTGGCATGCTTTGGAATCAACTTGGTTACTATAAATATTATACGATTTTTGGGACAAAAACAATATTTTTTCGCTACTAGTCTGGTTTCCCTCGTAATAAATTGAAGCAAAAAAATCACTGCTATAGTTGTATATGATATATTTCTTTCATAATCTATCAAAATATATATATATAACCTTCTATCTAAAATAATTTAGATATAACAATTTAAAAAATAATATAAGATATATATTAAAATAAATAAATAATATAAATATATATATATATATATATATATATATATATAATATATATATATATATATATATATATATATAAATATTAGATATATATATATATATATACATACAAAGTTTTAGGTGCACACTACACCACTTAAAACAATAAAACTCTCACATAATACATATGTATAATATTATTTTATAGTAAAAAATAACTTACATTCTAAGTAAATACTAAGTTATCCGTACATTACACCCTTTAAAACAATATAACTCTCACATAATTTACATATTATTTTATAATTAAAATAACTTACATTCTAAGGTTAATTTTTCAAATTAAAAAATATTGAAGATTTATTTTATATAAAAATTTCATATGCATCTTTTCTACTCATTATATAGCTTTGTTCTTTATTTTTATTTTAAGAAATGAATAATTTTTTATTAATCAAATTGGATTTAGGCCAATGTCATTACATTTAAAAACATCATTTCTTCCACAGTACTCCAAAACTACTTTGACCATTGTCTTCCTATGTTCTAAGATATTTTTACTAAATTCACTATAACAATTTTCTTGTAACTTATCCAAAAAAACCCCATTGATCCTTACAAAACTACATAAAATTATAAAACTGACATGTTAAAAAGAAACTACCCAATGCTCTCCTCTTGAGTCCAATTGAGCTCTGTCATGCTCTCATTGTCCGCTTGTATTTGCGGGAGTGATCGCTTTGCAATGTTTTGCCTCTGATCCAGTTGTGGTGCATTTTGTTTAGCATGCAAGGGTGGGTTTGCAAAATCACCTCTGCCCAACTTCGATTGCTGCTCACTAAGTCCATATACCTCCTTTAAGACGTTGACGATAATCGTCTCCACCTTAACTTCTCAATTTTCCACCTTGAATTCTAGGTTTTCCAATTTGGTAAAATTAAATCCACTATAGCCTGCATATTTTCCACATATTTTTTTAAACTTCCAAGTTGATTTGTGACCAGTGCAAAGTGGGAGTGAGCCTCAGTGATTATATGGTCACTAATTTTGGTTATCATCTCTATAATATCCTCTTTTAACGCAATCATCTTCTTATCTAAAGATTTGTCGACGCCATTCCCGAATGTGGAGGCCATACCTTTGACTCGTTGATTTCTGATGTTGACCGATTGCATTTGTAACCTATAGATCCAACCCTCTATATCCTTAGTTAGCTCCATAATCATGACAAAATAGATATTCTCACAGTAAATGTTAACCACCTTCCCTTGCTCTGAATGCCACTTTAAAATTTCCATTATTTTTTATGTTGGTTTGATATCACACATGAGTCAAAAGATCGATCGACCTTTGAGATGGTACTTGCAGATCCTAGGCTACTGAAAGGATTCAATATTTGTCTGATGCCTCTCCCCTTGTCCTAATGCATGTCCTTAATCCTCGTGTCATCCCACCTAATTACTCGAATAATGGGCTCAGACGGCCAATAATGGTGATCATCGAGGCTCCTTAATTTCATGAGATTATGACTGAATTTATGCAACTTGTCAGATATAATTTCCTCCTTAATTGGATTCATTGGGATCAACATCCTTTGTTTGTGCAAGGTCATGGAATGTGACATATTAAGAGATTTAATGTTCCTTGAGCCAAATTGACCCCTAAATGTTCATATGCTAAATGATTGCTTTCTTGTTTAATATGATACAAATCAAGTTTTTCAAATTTATCCATAAGGAGTTATATTCTATGATACATTGGAGGCATTTCATTTTTCAGACAGTCCTTCAACTTGTGGCATTTTTGTACAGTGATGAGTGAGTCTCCAAATACACATAACTAGAAAATGCCATTTGCTAGAGTAATCTTCATCCCTTGCCAAATTCCTTGAACTTATGCATGGTTGTTTGAGGCAATTCTCAAACCCCATGCACACTTTTTCTCGGTTTCTCCATTGGGGCGAAGGATAACCCCCCTCGCTCCCACCGCCCCTTATATAGCTTTGCTCTTTATTATAATTTGAAGTTATCATCTTTATTATATGATAACATTACATATTTTACCATTTATTAAATTGAATTTTACACTGCATTTTAGATCTAAATTGCAATGCCCTACTTGATCCTATCATGCTAATTTTTATTAGTGTTTAATTAACCTAAAAATACTGACTTATAATTATTAAGAAATATTGGTATATACCTATATTTGTGAAACTGTAATTTTATTTTACTGATATGACTTTTATTATTGTTATTATTCAATTCCCAAGTTATTTTCTCAAATTTATTTTAGATAGGATATGGTCTCCTCCAATTTATTTCTAAAATAAATATCCATATCCCAAGGTATATTCTCAAATCTATTTTTGAGAAGATATGGTCTTTTCCATTTTATTTCTAAATTAAATAGCCATATCCCAAGGTGTCTCCTCAAATCAACTTTTCAGAAGATATGGTCTTTTCCAATTTGATATCTATATTTTATTCCCAAAGTGTCTTCTCAAATCTACCTTGAATAAGATATGGTAAGAAAAGTCAATGATACTAAAAGAAAAGGATGAAGGGGTAGTCATGACATTAATGTTAGGTGGTTGAGGTGGATGGGAGGAGAAGGGGAGATCCTTGGTCTTGGTTTTTGGTTTTGGAGGATTTTGTTTTGGGGGAGGAATGTGGAGAAAGAGAAGGGAAAGAATGGAGAGATAAATGAGAAAATTCAAACTTGGATCTATTAGAGAGTGTTGGTTTAACTTGGACACACTACAGCTGGTAGGAATTGGGCTCGGAGGGCTAGGGAACCTCTAGAGGTTCCCGGGGCTAGGAATTTATTCATAGATGGCTAGGAGACTGTTGAAAAGAAGGCAACAAAAAATGCTAAATTTAGAATGTAGTAAAAATAGAATGTCTAAAAATAGCAGTTTGGCCAGTGAGGTCATTGGCCACCTTGGGTGAGAGGTGAAACTGCTAAAATAGAAAGTTCTAAAAACAGCATTTCTGGGTCCCTTCCTATTTATAGCAGTCCCTAGTCTACCTATAGGAAGTAAAATTAATCTTGGTCTTAATAGCAGTTGGAAATATTAATTAATTAATTCACTTGAGTTTATTAGTTAAGGAAATTCGAATTTGAAGTCTTTGTGAGCATACACATGACTTGTCCCACTGATTGAGGAATTTATCCTTAATTTCCTCCACTGATTGAGGGAATAAGTATGAGTTGTATAATGAGAGAATCAGTTGACTTAGTTCTTACTAGTCAAGTCCAGTTAGATTATTTTAACAAGTTGTTAAAATAATAAAATATAGTTTGTTAATGCTTGCATGCATGTGACAACTATTATTTTAGATAACTGAGGATTCACTCATGGATAGCTGTTGCATGTCAGTTCTGTCAGAGACCCAGTTGAGATCAGATGAGGGACAGTGTACTATCAGATGCTTGGATCTTCCCATAGAATATTCCTTGGATGCATGAGGAACTAGTGTCCTCAAGGATTACGTAGTTGGACCTATGGTTGACAGCAGGTATGATTTGGGGCCAATGCTCATATGTTATGAATTGGACCCCAATCAAAATTGAGCAAGGAAACAGGGAAATGATGGATGGTTGCCTACATATTGAGGCATAGTGAGTCCATCATTATCATCTTTTGATTGCAGGAAGTACAGGATAGCTCTTGAGCTGATATTTTTTGTAAACAGAAGAGGATTTCCACTTGATTGATAATACAGTGTTGGGGGTTTTATGCTGGTGCTTTCCCCAGTGATATATCTGTGTTATGTGTGATTATTTCTCTTGATCCGTTATATGTGTTTATGGTTGATGTTGCTCATGAAATCGATTTTGCTTCCGCTTAATGTTTTGTAGAAGTAGATCATGTGTTTTGCTTTAGTACATTGCATTACCAGTTTGATCTACAAGTGAAATTTCTACATGGTATCGGAGCTGACTGATTTGTAGAAAAATTCTACAAAATTGTACATGGTATCAAAGCACAGTTAATCAAGCAAGGAACAATATACAAGAAAGAGAAAGAAAGTTGAAGTTTATTATTCGGGATATAGATATCTAGTTCTCATCACAGTTCAGATTTCATCCAGATGGCCTTCATTGTGTTGAGGCTTGAGTATGCCCTTGATGGCAGCTCAAACTACATAGCTTGAAAGGATCGCATGGAGGCAGTATTGGAAGATAATGGCATTAAGGACTTCATTGATCAAGATGTCCTCAAGCCTACTGATTCTACTCAGGCTGCAGACTGGAAGAAGAACGTGGCTAGAGCTAGGAGAATCATCCTAGAGGGAGTTCGAGATCACATAGTCTCGAGCCTCCATGGGAAGGAGACTCCATTTGCAATGTGGAAAACATTGAAAGATTTATATTAGAATAGAAGTGATCAGAGGAAGCTAGCACTGAAGGACAAGCTTTGAAATATCTATCAAGTGTGAGAAGGGTGACATGATCACTACATTCTTGAACAAGCTCACCAACTGCAGAGATGAGCTTGCAAGCGTAGAGATCACTTCCACTGATGATGATATGGTGAGTCTAGCACTCCTTCACCTTCCTAAGAGCTGGCATAGCTACCAGGACTCAGTGAATGGAAGGGACAAATTGCCAGATTGGGAATGTCTGTGGTTGGACTTGATGCAGGAGGAGATCAGACGGAACACCAGAGATGGAGCTTCTTCATCAAAGAATGATGATGAAGAGAACTTGGCTTTAACATCTAAAGCTAAGAAAGGGAAAGGGAAGGCATCCCAATCCAAGTCTTCTCAAGGAGGGAAGAAGTTTGATAAGATGAAGGTGAGATGCTTTCATTGTCATGAGTTGGGTCACTATGCTACTAGTTTCCCAAAGAGGAAGAAGTCCAAGAAAGGTTCCTCCAAAGAATCTAATGGTGATGCTCTAGCTTCACAATTTGAGATGGATTTCTCACTTATTGCATGCATGGTTTCATACAGCATGGGATGTGTTTGGTACTTGGACAGTGGAGTTTCATTCCACATGTCAGGTGACAAGACTATTTTCAGCACTTTGGAGGAGAAGGATCCAGATACGGATCGAGATGGGCGATGATGGAAAGTACCATGTCTCAGGTGAAGGTACGGTTGTGTTTCAGAGGGAGCATGGTTCTCCCCTCTCTCTTTCTAAGGTTATGTATGTACCAGGGCTGAAAAAGAATCTTGTGTCTATTGCTATGCTTGAGGATAAAGGCTATGATGTGGTCTTTAGTTTGGGAAAGGTTTTCCTAAGGCATATCAGCACTGGACAGACCAAACAGATAGGGGTTCGAGTTAAGAATATCTATCAATTACAGGTAGAAGATTGTGCTGCTTTGATTTCCAAAGCAGAGGTGATGCATGGCCAAGATATTGGCGAGTTATGGCATAGGAGATTGAGCCACTTGCATCATGGGGCCTTGAAGATCATGCAGCAAATTTCTACCGGATTACCCAAGTGCAAGCTGGAGCAAGTGAGCACATGCAAAGGTTTCACTTTGGGTAAGTATGCAAAATCTTCTTTTCATGATCGGGATGGTAGAGTAGGAGCAGTTTTGGAGCGAGTTCATTTAGATGTATGCAAGCCCCTCTCTACAGCCTCCATCGGAAAGCAAAGGTATTATGTTATTTTTGTTGATGACTTTTCTCATAGATGTTGGATATACTTCATGCAAAAGATAAATCTAGGAAGCTGGACTCATGTGTCGAAGTAGATCTAGACGTGGGATTGCCGGAGGCTATAAAGATAAATCTAGGAAGCTGGACTCATGTGCAAAAACTTGACTATGAGCAGCTTCCTTTCAAGTGCCGCAAGTGCAAGGAATACATACATTTTGACAAGAACTGCACAAAAAATGAAGAGGCGGTGCAAGGAAAGGAAGAAGGATGGAAGCAGGTCAAAAGGTCAAGGGATAACTCTAAACATTCAAACCCTCCTGGAGCTACAAAAGGAAAAGGGTTGCAACCTTGTTCTAGTGGCCAACCAAAGGCACAAGAGAATGCGTTCACCCCTCTTTCCTCTATCTCAATCGAAATACATGAAACAAAACAACAATAGAAGGAGGAAAATGATAAAGAGATCCTTGAAAATTCTAGGCAAGGTGAGAGCACAACAGTAAGCCCGAAGGAAAAGGATACAGATATGGAAGAGGAAGATTTAGATTCAGAATAATCTGAGGAGGAAGGAGAAATAGGAGATTCCCAAACATTGTCCCGCAGATCGACAAGAGGAAGGAAAACTGATCGAGAAAAAAGAGAGCGAGAAACATATAAATACAAACTCCAAGGCAGCCAACCAACATTGGAGAAGTTGCTAGCAAAGACACCGAATATTAAAAGAAGCCATGGACAGGGGCCCAAAGGGGCCACCCATTCTCAAAAAGATAAATAATGAATATTGTCTCCTGGAATTGCAAGGGGTTGGGGAGCAAGCAAAAATGAGAAGTTTGATTAGAATAGAAACCTCGGATATCCTTTTGATCCAAAAGACTAAGTTGGAGGAGAAGAGCTTCCTCCAAGTAAGCAGGAATCTATGGAGAAAAAGTGGAGGGCATGCTGTCTCAGCTCGAGGTGCATCGGGAGGGCTGGGAGCTCTCTGGAATGAAGACATGTTGGAATTGGTCAATGGAAAGTAGAATACACACTGGCAGCTTATGCAACTCATAAGCTGAGAAACAAGGGAGGCCTTTAGCCTCTTTAATGAGTATGTGTCAGTAAATGTAGGGGAAAAGAAGCAGTGTTGGGACTCAATAAAACTCATGGTTGAGGAAGAAATGTTGAGAAATATTATTATCGCAGGGGATCTGAATATAACCCTAAGCTCCTTCGAGAAGAGAGGTGGTAGCATAGTAAGAGACCCAGCGAGGGAATGGGTGGAGGATATCATGTAAGATTGGGATCTGCTCGACATCAAACCTCTGAAAGGTAAGTACACTTGGTCAAATAAAAGAATTGGCCTTGGCCATATTGCTGCGAGATTAGATAGATTTCTTATTCAAAGTTGCTATCTACTCCTTGGTTTAGAAGCTATGATGCTCATCCTACCATGCAGTATTTCAGATCATAAACCCATAAAGCTAGAACTCTAAGCACAAAGAAATTTTGGGCCCATTCTTTTTCGATTCAGTGCTCTATGGATAAGGTATCCAGAATTTATGGATAAGGTTAAAGAGAGCTGGAATCGCCCTGTCACAGGGTCCCTTTTCTTTGTTTGGGAAGAAAAATTAAGAAGAGTAAAAGTTGCATTGAAAAGTTGGGCTAAAACTCTTCCAAATCCGACTGATGAAAGGAGGATGGCCCATGACTCCCTCGAGAAGCACCAACTGTAGATGGAAGAGGAGAAACCCACGGAGGAATCGACAGTCATAGAAGGAAATCTACAACAAAAATTCCACAAAGTTTGTCTGCAAGAGGAAGAATATTGGAGGCAGAAATCACGTAGCCTATGGTTGAAAGTGGGAGAGAGGAATACCTCCTTCTTCCACAAACAGGCCCAAGCTAGAAGGTCCTTCAACACAATTTTTGAAATAAAAGAAGATCGCGTTACCCATAAGGACTTTACAAGCATCAAAGGGGCTGCCTTCTCCCACTTTGAGAAACTATATAGTGAAGTCGAGGGAATGAGCTAGGTTACTATGTTCTTGGATGTTATCCCCTCCAAGATCTCTTCAAATATGAATCAACAACTGGAAGCTAAAGTCACCAGAAAAGAGATAAAGGTTGTGCTTTATGAAATGGAGCCAGACAAAGTCCCGGGTCTGGATGGCTTCACTGCCAGATTCATTAAAGTATGTTGGCAAATAGTGAAGAAGGATTTGCACAAAATGGTATCCAAATCTTAGTGCTGCCAGAAAATTGGAGGAAGCACGAATTCTGCCTTTCTAGCCCTCATTCCAAAGGAGAAGGGAGCCAACACCTTTAACAGGTTTCATCCGATTTCGTTATGCAACATTAGCTACAAGCTCATAACAAAAGTGATTGCCAACAGATTGAAGGCCCTCTTGCCCTCCATTATTCCTGAAAACCAAGGAGGGTTCGTTCAGGGCCGACAAATCGTGGACAACATAATCCTTGTGAAAGAAAAAGGTATGGTGATCAAGCTGGACCTTGCTAATGCGTTTGACCAAGTTCGTCACAAGTTTCTCTTTGGCGTGATGCACAAATTTGGGTTTGGTCAGAGTTTATCAGATGGGTCTGGCAATGCATCTTTGAGCCCTGGATTTCCCCTCTGGTGAATGGAAGAGCAACAGAGTTATTTAAAGCCTCTAGAGGGCTGCGATAGGGCTGTCCTCTTTCCCCTCTTCTTTTTGTTTTGCAAACTTCAATTCTGAGTTTTTATTTAGAAAAGTGCTAGATAGACCAAGAAATTATGGGTCTTAGGATCACTCGAGGTGTCAAGGATATCAACCATGCATTGTTCGCTAATGATTCTCTTTTGTTGGGTGTTGCCTCTGTGTACTCAGCCTCTAGATTCGAAAAAGTGTTCGACGATTTTTGTGGGACTTTGGGCAGCAAACTAAATGAATGAAAATGCCATTTTTATGGTTGGAATATCTCCAACAACTAGCTCTCCTCAATTTCCAGATGTATGGGTTTCGCTGGCTTTGCTTCTTGGAACTCCTTCATATATTTGGGCCTTCCTATCTTCCAAAGGAGGCACTCTAGTAAAGATTGGCTCCCAATGGTCGAGAAATTTAAGAAAAAAGTTTAGTCTTGGGGCTTCTCATGGTTGAACCTTGCAGGGAAAATAGTGCTTATTAAATCTGTCCTATCTAACCTGCCCATCTTCCAATTCTCGGCCATGTTGGCTCCCTCCAGCATTCTTAAGAAGATGGAGGAATGGATTCGAAGGTTCTTTTTGAAAGGAGGCAAGCAAAATGATAGGAAGATCCCCCTTGTCAGTTGGGATAAAGTTGCCAAACCTATGCTAGAAGGAGGTCTGAATTTCAAGGATCTGAGGACTCAAAATATTGCTATGGGGGCTAAGATTCTGTGGAGACAAATAGCTCTGAAATCGGGTTTGGCCCAAAAGGCGTTATGGAAGAAATATTTCAGGGGTCAGAGGCTATGAAGCTTGGATGACCTGACCCACACTAGCAAAGGCTCTCAAATTCACAGGCTTTGCATGCAGGCCTTACCATTGATACAAAAGAATTCCTATTGGATCCCGGGTAATGACAAGCTCATTAATATTTGGATTGATAAAATCATGAGCGAAGAACCTTTGGGTGAAGTCCAAGAGCTCTCTGAGCTTCGAAGTTGGACGTTAAACAGTGGCATCAAAACTTTGTGGGATATTTCTAGCTGGAACGATAATTCGTGGGTAGGCTGGAAGAAGCCTCAAATGCCAGATGCTCTAGATCAGGCATGTTCATTCCTGCTGACTAAGCTGAAGGGAATGAGCCTGATGAGCATCAGGAAACAAGACAAGAGAGGCTACGACTCTCTAACCGGTTCTTATATTGTTGCACAAGGCTATGCATAGCTCAGAAAAATTCCCCACATCCCTTGCTACCCAACGACTTGGCGAGGACTCTGGAAGCAGAAATGTGTGCCAAAAATCGATTTTTTCAGCTGGCTGTTGTGCCACAACAAAATTTTAACTAAGGATAGACTGAAAAACAAAAGGCTTCCTGGGCCCTTCCAGATGTAATCTTTGTCTGGAAAATGAGGAAGATGCTCATTTATTGATTGAATGCAGGTTTGCCAAGAGTATTGGGCTGATGCGTTTTCCTCATGGGGATCCTCTGTTCGTCTGCCAAACTCGATTGTTGGATACTTTGCTGATTGAGCTCATCTCTATCTCGGAAAACTCCCCAATAAAAATTGGTTCAAGGCAGCTTGGATGGTTTATCCAAAATTCATTTTCTGGCAAATATGGATTGAGCACAACCAAAATTTTTTTCAAGAAAAAGCGCAGAAGGGTAACCTTGTTTTGTCAAAAGCCAACGACTTGCTCAAGGAATTTCTCGGTGAGAAATTTGAGAAGTTGGGAAAAAATAATTTAAATCCTCAAGAACTGGCGTGGGGGAGCAAGCTTGGCCTTTAGTTTTCTGAGGATGAGAGACAATTCCAAACTACGAAAAACTGGCAGATCAAGCTTGCTGAGGGTGATTTCTACATTTGGCTCCATAATTGTGACAGTTCTTCCTTGTTTTTTGATGGGGCTGCCAAAGGCAATCCGGGGATTGCTGGGATGGGGGGTGTCATCAAGAATGTGAATGGCTGCATAAAGAACAGGTATGCCTGGGGCCTGGGCCACAATATAAACATGCAAGCTGAGGCCATGGCTTTATTGCAGGGTCTTAAGTATTTACAGGTTCTTAGTATTGAGAAAGCCAATATTCTTGGTGACTCCCAATCCTTGATTCGAATTCTTGTGGATAACACGTCCCCGAGGGACTTTTGGCTAGCAAGAGTGGTTGCCAGAATAAGGAAGCTAGTTGGTTCCTTTCTTTAGGTGAATTTTCTCCACATTCTTTAGCAGAAAAATAAGGAAGCGAATGCGGAAGCCAACAAAGCAATCCTCCTTCCTACAGACACCCTGATAAGAGACGGAGTTCAAGATTGAGATCCAATCCCTTAACTCTGTTTCACATGTATTACTGTCTTTTACTTCAGCAGTTTGTCTGTATTCACAAGCATGGGGAAATTAGGGAAATAGGCTTGACTAACGGAGCTAAGAAGATTCAAAATATTAAGGTTAGGAAGTCAATTTTTCTATATGTTGAGGATAGCTGGTTCACGGGCTTCCTAAATGTAACTGGCCAGCAGGCTTTGGATTTCTTTTAATACAAACTATATCCGTTTTCGTTAAAAAGAAAGGGTCAAGTTTAGCCTTGAAAAAATTATTTTGGGTAGAATTACTCATTGATTTAGGTGTTCATTTTTAATGTTTTTTTAGTCATGATATTTGGTTTATAATTCCATGGTTGAAAAGCGTTGAAGTTTTTCAATGTCACGTTAATTGATATTTAATGCCATGGTTGAAAATTGTTGGAATTTTAAGGTTTTCCATGATCATGATTTTGGTATTGAATGTCATAAATGAAAAATGTTGGAATTTTAACCCTAAAAAAGGGGTGATGCGACATCACCATTTTTTTCATGTTATTTGCACAAAAATAAAGGTTTTTGGGCGAGAGTTCTACTTTTGAAGTCATAGTTCTTGTTAAGTTAGTAACATTGTTGAACTTATTCAAGATGATGCTAGAGGTAGGTCCCATGGTCATGGAGTAATGGTCTTGTTGTAATTCGAACTATATTCTCCAATGTATATAACTTCTTCTTTTGCTAAAGTATCATTCTCATCATAATTTTATACTTGTGATTGGAGCTAGCATTTTGTTTGTTGGATAATTTTGATGTAACTATAAAGATGATGATAAAATATAAAGAGGATGATAAATCATTAAAGGTTGATTCAAGAGTGGGAAGGAGAGGTAAAGTAAGGGGAACTCACGATGTTCCATTAAGTTTAAATAACGAGACTTATTTACTAAGGAAATGAAATTGGAAAAATAAGTTTTTGAATGCCAGATTTTAACAACAATACTTATTTTATTATGGACAAATCCCAAAATATTCTCAAATTTTATTGGCAATACAAAAGGTCCACATAGGGAATTGAATGAAAAAAGAAAGTAATATGAGAGAGAAATTAAGCTTAGATGAGAAAACAAAAATTGAGGCAAGAAATGATCATGAAGAGAGGTATGAATCAAGGTACTTAAAAATGCCTGGGATTTGTCTCAAAGATTTGGATGACAATCCATAAGGAACTAAACTTGAAGTTGAATGTAAGATAGACTTTGTCTCACTATTATACGAGGTGGATTGTACATGGCATTCATTAGATTAATCGGAATTGAAGTGAGGGGTGTAACAAAGTTTGGCTTATCTGATTCTTTGTTTCCTTACTACGTGGGAAAAGAGGGATTTGCATAACACCATCTATTGCAACAATTCAAAGATATGTGATGCAAGGTGTAACTTATAAGATTGATGGTTCATATTATTGGTTATTAATAACTAAAACTCTCCCCTTTTTCACACTATTGACTTTTACATCCACTATCGAATTATGCTCATAAAGTATATGGAAATATTCTAATGCTTCAAAATTAGCACAATTGTGTCAAATCTTAGCAAAAATAAAAGCAAGATGAATATTTGAAAGTGGAATATTGGTCACATAATAGAATCTATTATCTTTGACCACCATTATCTTGAAACTAATTACTAAATTAAAATCTTGTAGAAATATTGACATAAAGCCAAGACTCCATTCTAGAAATTATTGTCCCATTGAAGTTGATAATTGTCCCTTGTATACCTCATTTTCATTTAAAATTCAATATCTTATTGGTAGAAATTGATTTTTAATATTTTTTTATAAATCACAATATCCATTTTTATCTTCTATTATTAATTTTAAAAATAAAAAAATCCCAAATCACTTTTCGCAAAAAGGAATATGGTAAAAAATATTAACATATTAGCTTATTAGCTTTTTTGTGTACGAAATTGTATGCCATCTGTTTGAGAAGTGGGTGAGTGCATAAAAACCTTCATATTTATGTTTATTAAAACATGATTAATTATTCTGGTTTGGAATCATTTATATTATTTAATTTATTTTGGGTTTATTTTTAAGCTAATAGGTTTAGTATATTTTGGAATCGAGTTGTTTTTAGTGAGATTTTTTGGAAAAAAATTCAGTGGTTTTTTTGGTTTAATTTCTTTAAAACTCGAGAAGAATTTATTGAAATCACAAGATTGATGTGTAGCCCTGCACAATAGAAGTGCCTTATGGGTTTTTCAAGGTGCTGAATCCATATATACAGTGAAAAAACCAGTTTAAATAACACAAATCAAGATTTCACCTCAAATTTTTTTGCAAAATTATGATACCGGAAAATCCAAAAAATCGCACTAAAGACAACTCATTTTAGAATAGGTGTTAAGAATTTTTATTCTTTAAAATATCAATGTTTTTAATTTAATACAAGTTTAATTTTCTTCTTGTACAACATCTAAATGAAATTATGGTATTCATTTAATGCATTTTTTTTATTATTATATAAATTTAATTAATGAAATTAAGGGTTTCTAAACAATGTTTCACTTCATTCTCTGTTTGGTTTTCCAATTATTTTCCTTACAAATGACACACTATTTATTTAAAAGATTTAAACCATTTAACAATTAGATGCACTATGAAAATCAATAATTTAAATAAATGAAAATAAGTTTTTTATTTTTTTATTATTTTTTTAATAAAAACAACGCCAGTGTATATTATGTACTAGTACATCTTTCAGTAAATTCCTAATAGCATTCAGATACATATAGAGTATATGTTTTGATACTAACATAATGAAAAATGACATCTATTTGTTCACATAGCACAAAGTCCATATACACTAATATGTTCATAAAAAATATAAGTAGAAAGGTCAGAAAAAGTTCGAGCACGCTAATCAAAAGTAGACATGAAACTCATATGTAGGGAAGTTGGACTGTTCCCTTCCCTCTGGTCACATTTTCCTCCATAAACATGTAATGTATGAAGCCAGATTCCTCCTTTAAGCCCTGTTTGGATAAACTATCTGCCACTAAGTTTGACTCCC
>APFE030153743.1:0-24981 GCA_000404065.3 Pinus taeda
AGAAAATTTGATGGATCGATAACTCAGCTAAAGGAATCAATAGAAGTCCACCTAAAGAAACCCGCTCAAAATAAAATACACTCATTCAATTAAAAGAAAATACTTATTACCGGGCTTGTTTGACTTCAATTTCACTCCGTTAAAAGAAAACACTGATTATATTTCACTCCGTTAAAAGAAAATACTGATTATAAGGCTGCTTTGATACCCTATTTTTACTGTGGTTTGACTAAGAAGAAATTAACGTAAAAAAATCTAAATGAAAAGATTGAAGTTTGCTATGACAGCAAAGTTCAGGGGAAATGTACCTGTAATTGTAATTGAATCCCATACTCAGGCATCAAGAAGGACACTCAAATTCTTTTAGTGTTTTGACTAGTAAACAATTAACTCTAAAATAAAATTAACATCTATAAAAAATTAATTATTTGTGTGGTTAATCTTAAAAAATATTTACATTATAACTTATTTTTTTATATTATATTTATAAAATAAAATTAACATTTATAAAAATTTATATATATGGTTAATCTTAAAAAACATTCACAATATAACTTATTTTTTTATATTATATAAACATAGTAACTTTATATTATATAAGTTTATTCAAACATTTTGGGTTGTCATTTTATATTATATAGGTTCATTCAAACATTTTGGGTTGTTGTTTATATTATTTTATTATTATTAATATAAAATATAGTATAGAATTTAATAAATTATTAATTTTCTAAATTTTAAAATGATTATAAATTTAAATTAAATTAAATAATAAAATATTAAATATTTAAAAAATTATAAATATTAATGTCTAATTAAATAAGGAAATTCTATTGAAATTGATGAATTATATGAACTAATTTTAATAACTCAAGGAGATTAAGTGAGTTAAGAAATTATGATTTGAACTTGAAGGAGATTAAGTGAGTTAAGAAATTATGATTTGAACTTGAATTTTCATTTAGAATATATATCATAAATTTAGATTTTGTATAATAGATTTGAATTTAAATTATAAATTAAAGTATCATTTGACAAATCAATGTTTCCTATATCTTTATTAAAGCATAGCACTATTTGCTGCAAATCAAATAAGGTCGATTTGCAAGGTCATCCTTGATTACAAGAAAGGCGGCCTGTGGTGGGTTCGATTTGCGGTAACATTACAATGATTATTGTTTTCTATTTCTATTCGAGCTTTTTTGCTTTTCAATTTCTTTTTTCTTATTCATGTCTTTTCCGTTTTTAAGATCATTTTTTTTGTGTAAATCAGATAGTTATATTATATAAAAAAATAGTGTACAAAATTTCTGCTGAAGTAGATGGACGACTGGGACAGACTAACCACCAAGACTAAAATGCCTGAGGCACACCATGCAGGGCGGCAATGGCAGACCTTATTCGCAGACATCACGAGGTTCGATAGATAGTAGACCGAGATATTGACATAGATAAACCCAGAAAAGGCCATAAGGAGCCGAAGACCCAAAGAAGAAGACAAAAAAGAGCAGAGGCAGAGACTAGATATGCTTGCCCAACAGACCAATGGTGTCCAGGCCCATTTGTGCAACATGGGTGTTCACCCTGGCTTGCATAGCATTCAGTAAATTGTCGCCCTACTCCGTAGCATTTGAAGTCTGAGGGGCAGTAGGGCCCTGGTTGATGGTGTCTCTAAGCAACTTGATTAGAAGAGTAAGCTTACGGTCAACGAAATGGATGGCATCCTGAACCCTGGTGATGCGACTGTCCAGAGTGTTGTTGAAGTCCAGGATTTTGGCCATCTGAGCGTCGGTTAAGTTCACTTCAGTGATAATTTTCGGCCTTTCCTTTTCCATGGATTCCAGCGCTTTGGCTATCACCGTCTTTGTGCGCCAGCTTTCTGCTTTGGTGCGCACGAACTGAGTAGCCCTCTTAGAAGGGGTGCCTGGATCTTTCATCCAATCCACTTCAACCACAACCTCCTCCTCTGTGCGACCTCTCTCTTCCTGTTTAACCTTGTCCTCCAGATCCGCCACCTTGCGCTTGTGCTTGGCAATGGCGCGGGTCTCATACCCTTTCTTTGCTTCATAGAGGTCCTGATTCGCTGCAGCGCAGCGACTGCCTCCCGCATCCATGATTTTCCTGCTATGCCTTCTCCCGCTATACCGATTATCGTTGGCAGAATTGTTCTCACCCTTCGCTTGATAAGATGTGGGACAAACAGGGTTGCGATGTCTTGCTTTGTAGCATCTCTGTTTATGAAATCGCCTAAGGATGGTAGCTGTCCCGCTTAAGCTTCGGGTACCGATGAATGGGAATGAGGTTCGCACAGATGAGGCCGTTGCAGGCAGAATCATAGAGGAAGTGGCTGCTCATGACTTTCTTGCCTTGAAGCCAAGTATGCTGTACAGTTGAAAGATCATAACGGTGATTGGAAGTAGCGGGGGTACTCTGTGTATCGGCCTGCTGATTTCTCCTGTTCCGAGCTTCAAGTCCCTCTACTTCTTTATGGTTTGACATAAATGCTCTGGGTGCCTTGCCATGCGAATTCCTGCCATAGGTAACTGATTGGCCAATGCCGCTGCAGTTGGTTCGATAAGTTGAACCGTGATGATCGATTCTTGTGCTGGCATACTGCCGCCAGGACGTTCCCTGTCCTAGATGTCCTGTCACTCCTTCACTGTGGTCATGATTAATGCTGATGCCGATGATTTCCTCATCCCGGTGCCTGGTGCTGGGGCCGTCACCCCCTAGGATGAGTCGACGTGGATATTGTCCTTTTCCGCCAGCTGTGCGCATTTCATCTTGAGGGTAGGGCAGTCTACGTCCTGCCAACAACTGTTCGTGATGAGGTGCGGTGTGTCAGCCCCGTGGTTTGCCAGGAAATCGGCTAGGCCATTTGCCTTTTTTCTGATAGATTGGAAGACAATGCCTCTCAGATCTGCTATCAATTCCGCTATATTCTCGGTAGCCTTCGCCAGTCTCCAATGTTTGGTGACTTTACTGGTTTGAGTACCTGCTTGAAGGCGCTTAGCCGCAGAGATTGCCAAAGAAGAATCCCCCTCCACTATGAAATTACCCTGTCTGAAGGACCTGAGAATCTTTAGACCTTGCTCCATCGCTGTGAATTCTGCTTCATTGTTCGTGCATTCCCCCAACGACCTGCAAAAAATGTGGATTATGTCTCCTCTGTGATTGCGAATGACTCCTCCGATTCCAGCAATACCTGGGTTACCCCTCGAAGCTCCATCAAAGTTCAATTTGAGGCAAGATTCAGGTGGCAGTTGCCAGCTGTGAAGTGGAGAGGAGGTGAGGGCTCTGTTTCCTCTGGAGGGGAAACTACTGAAGGCTTCCAGTTGAAATATCTTTAAGATGCGTAAGTCCTTTCTCGTTGGTTTATCATTTGGATCAACTTTGCATTTTTCCTGAACTAGCTGTTTGATATTGATTAAAATGGATTCTTTTGCGCATTCAATACTGCGGTTCTCTTCTGTGAAGACTCGTCTATTCCTTTCTTTCCAAATTGTCCAAGTAATGAACCCTGGGGTACATTTCCAAATGCTGTCCACGCTGTTCATTCTAGAGAAGTTTTTCCTCCAATTGGTTATCGAATCTTGAATGGAGTCCTTGTTCCGATCTGTGTCTTCCATTATTGCTTCCATCCATAGCCATAACTGGGATGCCCATTCACAGGAGTTGAAAAGGTGATTCATTGTTTCCTCCTCCTGCAAGCATAAGTGGCATTTCGAAGGTCCCTGAAATCCTTTTCTCCGTAGGTTCTCCCAAGTTAGAGTCCTCTTTTGCATAAGAAGCCACAGAAAGGTTCTTATTTTCGGCCATTGAAAGTTATCCCAAACTTTGTCGGCCCAAGGAACGGTATCGGGTTGTTCTTCTCGTTTGATTATGCTTCTTGCTTCTTTAAGCGAGAATTCCCTGTTACCTTTCGGTCCCCACCTGAGCTTGTCATTTTCAACAGCTATTCTGATCTTTCTTTTGCGAATTTGTTGGTTTAGGTCATGGATAACATCTTGAGGTACTTCATCCTGGTCTGGGTTGAAAGCTTTCCATTCTCTCCACTCCGGGTCTTCACTGGAAGAGTTCCAGTAGTGGTTGACTCTGTTATGGCCCTCTGTTTGGTATGCTAGCTTTAAGGGTTGGAGGGTAGGGGATTCTAATTTCAGGGACTGCTGCCAAGCATCCTCCCAGAAGAGAGCTTGTGTCCCATTTCGAATTTCCCAGAAGCTGTGATCCTGGATAATGCTTCTGTTAGCTTGAGCGTGATTCGATATAGGGGATCTGTTGGGGGATTCTTGCATTCTTATGAGATCCAGATTGCATCCGGTCGGCCTGTATTTCTCCTTCCAATGATTGGCCCAAGGGAGGGTAGTGTTTGAAATCCACTTCCACCAGATTTTAGCTCCGCAGACTCTGTTGGCAACATAGGGATCAACCAGATTCAGGCCTCCCCTGTTCTTTGGTCTGTAGAGTTTTTTCCAGGCCACCAGCGACCATTTCTTCTTCTCACTGTTTCCACTCCAAAGGAAGGAGCACTGAATACTTCTTATTTGATCAAGGATGCCCTTAGGAGCGGGACGGATCGAGAGCATGTATTGGGGTATGGCTTGGAGGATTGCTTTTGTGAGAACTAGTCTGCCTGCAAAATTCAGAGCTCTGTTAGTCCAGTGTTTGCATCTCCTTTCCATATTGGCCAGGATTTTCTCCCAATGAGCCTTTTGCCAAGGTTTGAGGGTGAGGGGGGCACCTAGATATCTGGAAGGTAAGGAACCAATTTTGAACCCCAGCAGTCTGGAAAGATGAGATTGAACAGCTTGATGAGTGTTGAAAAAAAAGATGGTAGATTTGGAGAAGTTAATCTCCATGCCCGAGGCTATGCTAAAGAGATGGAGAATATCTCTGTACGCGGTGGCTTCTTTCACTGTGGGGGTGACATGTAGCATGGTGTCATCCACGAATTGTTGATGCGTGGTGGCAGGGCAGGACCTGATAGGTTGTAAACCTTTGATTTGGCCATCTTCTTTTCTCTTGGCACTTAATTTGCTTAGGCCTTCCATAAGAATGACAAACAGAAAAGGGGAAAGAGGATCCCCTTGTCTTATGCCTCTTGAAGGGCTAAAGGGCGTGGAGGGAGTACCATTTACTAGAATAGAATATCTCGTGGATTTAATAAGTTCTAATACCCATTTGATCCACGACTGGCTGAAGCCAAAAGCGTTTAAAATAGCTTCCAGGTAAGTCCAACTCACCTTATCATACGCTTTGGATAGGTCCAACTGCATTAGCATTCCAGCTACTTTCCTTGAGTGGAGAGAATGTATCATCTCCTGGGCTAGCAAAATGTTGTCCAAAATCTGCCTGCCTTCCACATAGCCGGACTGTTCCTGCGAAATGATGCCCGGGAGGATCATCTTCAGCCTGTTGGCGATAACTTTAGATATGATCTTGTATATAACGTTGCAGAGGGCTATTGGTCGGAACTTTTCTGGAGTGTTGGCCTCCTCTACTTTGGGAACTAGAGCAATAAAAGTTGAATTTAGTGATTTAAGGATAGTTTTAGATCTTCTTGAATCCTCCACGATTTCCCATATATCGTTCTTGACAATTTTCCAGCAGGCTTTGTAGAAATTGATGGTGAATCCATCTGGTCCCGGCGCTTTGTCATTAGGCATACTCCTGATAGCTTCCTCCACCTCTTCCATAGTGATTCTTTTCCTTAGGGACCAATTCTGCTCCTCTGTGATTGAGTTGGGAATGGCAATGGTTATTTCTTGTATGGCCGCCTCCCTATTGACCTCCGGTTCTCGCGCTATGTTGCTGAAGTGATTTGAAAGTAGATCTGAGATATCCTTATGATTTCTGAGGATTTCTCCTTCACTGTTCTTCAGTTCTAGGATCTTGTTGACATTTCTGTAATCTATTGCCGACCTGTGAAAAAATTTAGTATTTTGTTCTCCTTCCTTTAGCCACAGCACTCGAGATTTCTGTTTCCATAATGTCTCTTCCTGCTTGCATCTGGTGTGCCACTGTTGAGTGAGCTCTTTCTCTTGTGCACATGAGTCCTCATCTCTTCTGCCTGCCATCCCAGCTTTATGAATTTGTTCCAATTTTTGCTCTATGGTTGCTTTTTCCTGAAATATATTCCCAAAAACTGTTTTGTTCCAGTCTTTTAATTTCAATTTGATGTTTTTTAGTCGTTTTTGCAAATTGAACATTTTGGACCCTTCTTCAGCTAAGGGTTCAGCCCACCATTTTTCCACCATGGTGAGAAAGTTGGGGTGTTCGATCCAGAACTTCTCGAATCGGAAGGGTTTGTTCCTGGGGGTTCCTGGAACCTCGACAATGAGAGAGATCGGCCAGTGGTCCGATCCTCCACTGGGAAGAATGCTTGACTCCACATTTTTCCCATCTAATAATAAGTTCTCTGAGACAAGAAAGCGGTCCAGTCTTGAGGAGATCAGATTTTCACCACCCCATCTGTTGTTCCAGGTAAATTTACCTTGTTTGGGGTACACATATACTAATCTTGCATTGTCAATAAAGTCTTTAAATTGTTCCCCATCCCTATTTAGCTTCCGGAGCCCTCCTTTTTTCTCCATGAGGGAGGTAATCATATTGAAATCCCCTCCCAAGATAAAGTTTGCTTTTGGGTGTCTTTCCATAAGTTTATTCAAGGATTCTAGGAAAACAAGTTTATCATCTAACCTCTGAGGACTGTAGATATTGATACAGAGGAAAGAGGAAGAGATACCTGTAAGAAGCATCTCCATGGCCAGGTAGTTCTTGCTTGCCTCAGCTGCAACTAGCTGATATCTCCTGGTGTCCCAGAAGGTTGCTAAACCTCCTTCACGCCCTTTGCTTTCTATCTCTAGAACTTCAAAATTTCTCCCTAATTTGATTCGTAGTTTTTCAATGAGATCTTTGTTGCACTTTGTCTCTTGTAAAAACATCATATTTGGATTATTTTTTTCCATCTGTCTCTTTAGAAGTCTTTGTTTATTTTGACTATTCATCCCTCTTGCGTTCCAGGATACAATCTTCATGATTAACTAGATTTTAGGAAGGATGGGTACTCACTTAACTGCTTGATCTGACCTGCATTGATCAAGATCTCCCCCAGCTCCTGCAATTGTTCTCCATTTGATTTGCATCCTCTGCGGCGTTTGTGTACTGAACCAGAGATTTTGCCTAGAGCCGTTCTGTGTTGAAGGTTGCCTCCTTTAATGACTCCTAGTTTGTGCTTCTGTTTCTCCATGATGTCTTTTTGCCGTGCTATGAAGAGGTCCTTAACCGTTCTTATCTCTTCCTCCGGAACTGTTTCAATCCCGTTGGCTTTCCATTTGTCCACAAGAACTGATAGGTCCAAACCTGCCATAGCTAGTGTTTCATCTAGCTCCTGATCTTCACTCCCCGCTTCACTGGTTAACATCTCTGTTTCGTAGTCCGACTCCTCTGTTCTGTCTTGCATTTGGACTTCATCGCTAGGATTCCCGATTTCTTTTCCTTCCGCTTGGGGGAATTCCTGTCCTACTTGCTCTGTTTCTTTATCAGTGGGGTTCTTTTTTCCCTCTGAGTCAGTCTCCAGGTCCAGATATTCAAAAGGATTGTTGAAGAGGTTTTTCCTTGTGTCTCCTTTGACATTCTTTCTTCTGTAGGCCCTTTGCCTGTACTTTGGTTTGATAAAGTTGTTTTTGTCTTTGTTGTTCTGGGTTTTGTCTTCTTCTACTTCCTTCTGGTTCAGAGGACAGTCCCTCATCAGATGTCCATGCTCATGACACTTCCGACACCTGAAGGGTATTTGCTCATAATCTAACGCTTGAAATTATTCCTCGTCCCTGTACTCCAGCCATACTCCTTCATGAAGTGCTCCGGATACATCCATTTCGACACAGATTCTTGCACAGGACGTGTATCTTTTCTGCAGGGTTGCTTCCGAAGCTTTGACAAACTTTCCAAGCTTGTCCCCTATTTGCTTCAAGGCATTCAACCCCCAGTAGTCGATCGGGAGAGAAAAGAGTCTTATCCATACTGGGACGCGAGTGAAAGATTCTTTTTCCGGGACAAAGTTCGGCTGCCAGGGTCTCATGTATAAACCTGCTGAGGCTAGAAAATACGGGCCGCCCTTGAAAACCTTGTCTTTGTCTTCAATGCTAGTGAATACAACAGTGAAAAATCCTCTTGCTCCTAGATGTAACTGCACATCTCCTTTAGGTTTCCACATCTGCCTTATCCATTGGCAGAGAGTCCTCTCCGTAGGCTAGATTCCCATGAATCTGCAGATGATGGCATGTTCAGCCATGTGCTCCCTATAGGTTTGGATTTCCGGGTCAGAGATTGTCACCCGTAAACTATCAGTTTTCTTTGGCTTACAGGCACTGCTGGTGGCCTGATGCTCGTTGGGGGTTGCGTTGGTTTCCCCCTCCTTTTCCGGCTGCTTCTTATTACTGTCTTTTTGTTCTTTGTCTGTTTGTGGTTCCGCTTCCTTCTTTCCCGAGGGCTGAGACTTCTTCTCGGTTTCCTCTTGATTGCTGCCCTTATCCTGTTCCTCTGATGTCCTGACTTCTGCAGAGAAGACAGTCTTGTCAGACATCATTGGTGTCTTCTCCTTTTTGTTTCTGTTGTTCAACAGTGAGCTATTCTGACCCTCTATTCTGACTCCTTCCTTCATGTTCTGAAGTCGTTTCTGCAGGATGACCTGTTTGAAAGTAGGGGCCCCACTGGACCCCTCTGCGCCCATCCAGTCCGACAGCAAACGCCCCTTTCGAAACAGTGCTGCCAGTCTAGATCTGTGGTTCTCCAGGCCTGTGACAGTCGCTGCCCAGGCGGAACCCTAGCTCACAACCTAAACCCTAACCTAAGATCATTTTAATACTTTCTCTTTTGTGATTATTTATCACCATGATTTATCGTAAATTTGCCCAGTCTTTTCAAATTTAGACCAAGTTTCATATGATTTCCATAGAGATTCATTTGACATTATGAATCTATAATTAAAATGTTAAAGTGAAATTATAACTCATTACCTTTTTTTTTTCCCGACTCAAGGATAGTTTTAATATTAAAATGTTGAAGTGAAATTGTAACTTAAATATATTAGATTTTTTGGTGATAAATTTGAGAATTTTCAATTTTTTTTTTTCAAATTTGGATTAATTTTCATATTATTTATTTGAAATTTATGAACCAATAGAAGCTAAAATTAAAATGTTGAAGTGAAATTGTAATTCAAATTCATTAGCTTTTTTGGTGACTTATGAAGATTGGTATGAGATCTAAATTTAGCATCTTATTAATTTTCATTGGTATCTAAAATAATAATGAAGGTATTAAAGTAAGAAGAAGTTAGTGTTTGCATGAGAACTATAAATACCAATGATTGTTATTTCATGGATCACATGTGACTCAATTCACTATTTAAATCTATGTTTGATGAATTATACTCTTTGTGATTAGTACTCTACATGGGCTTGTCTCACAACTCTCTTGATTCCTTGTCTCCTCCCACATCTCTCTTTAATCTCAACTTTTAGTCTACATTTCAGTGTGGCTTTCATTTTTAAATAATTAGAGAATCGTTTTGCTATTGGATGGAAATTTAAGCACTGTGAAATTTTCCAATAAGGATATTTGGGATTAGTTGGAAGACCCTTCACATGAAACTACAAATGTTGATACAAGCAATCTTATTATAATATATTTGAACAACCTTATACATACCACATGGTTACATGTTTTTTTTTCTCAAGGAAATTCATTGTCATGGTAACCAGGCTTGTGTATATTTAGGATTTTGAAGGAATCAAGCATTTTCCCATTAAATAAAACTCAGTGGTACCCATTACAACAAATATCATGACAAAATGTGTAGTCGTGGTGACCAAGCTTGTGTATATTTAGGATTTTGAAGGAAACAAACATGTTCCCATTAGATAAATCTCAGTGGCATCCATCACTACAAATATCATGACAAAATGTGTAGCTAGAATGTGGTTCTCATATTCTCTTTTCAAGTACAATTTCTTGCCTAGAACATGGAAATCCAACTATAATTAAGAGGTTTATACTAGGAAATTAAATTTTAAACCAAATTGGTAAGGTACAGGTTGTTGTATAAGAAGCAATAAGGATTTTTTTAAAGAAGTTTCAAGAAACTTTGTAAGGGAATTGTATGTTTTTTGACAATTCATATGAGAAAACAATTTCTTTTATCCCCTTTCTTTCAACATTAATTCTAATTCTAGCAATACTATTTTTTGGTTCTTTTCAAGAAATACATTCTAGGGAAACTCAAGAAGTGCTTCCTTTTATGTGGACTTATCCCTCTTACAGACAAGAGCGATATCCCTAGACCTTAGAGAAATATAGTAACAAACAACCAGGAATTGCTACCTTTCTCTAGACTACCATTTACTGAAACAAATACTATGATAGGGGTCACTTACTGTTTAATCAAAATGATTGATGAAGTCCCCTTTAAAGCTTTTGACCATCCGATTCTCCTTGATGCTTTATAGATCTTCCCATCTCTTCTCACAACTTCTCCATGATGTCTTGAAGGAGATATGCATAGACAGAAACATACACAAGATCAAAGAATCCAATATATAGTATAATAGATAAATGAACTAATTAACTCAATCATATATAAAAAACTAATCAATATGTAATCATAATCTATGTAGGTGATCAAGGAACCCTACAAATTATATCAACAAAGACATAATTGAGAAAAAAAATTGCCTTTATATTAATAAAATGGAGAATAGTCTTACAACCTCGAAGCCTTGATGTTGCAAGTCCCTTCCAACAATATCCAACCCTCTCCTTGAATGAATAACTTTCCAACCTTATTTCTATAGTATAATCCTACTTCCAACAGTCCTCCTCAATCCTTAGGCCTCGGTTAGCTTTAAAGGCCAAGGAGGGGATGTTTGGGATCCATTTTCCAAGGGATGAGATCCACTATTGGTGGGATAGGGGCTCCACAAAGAGAGGGAGTAGCTCCATGATAGGATGGATCATGGCTAAATAGGCATCCATTCAAAGCTTGTTAGTCGGGATAGATACGACTAACAATGCTTCTAGAATTTACTTTTTATTTTTACATTCATTAAGTCATGTGCACAGGTCACAGTGTAAGACAAAGTGCACTAATGCGCAATTTCTAATGGAATTTTCTACGTATGCACAAAGATTGACTAGGGAACTACATAGGAAGTCAAAAATAGGGTTTTGAACCATGAGATCTAGGAATTCCACTTTCATTGGGATATTTTGGATTCTAAATTTGTAGGGGAATACTTTAGAACACATTTATAGATAGCGAAAGAGCCAAACCGATTTTCATTTGCCTAATGTGACAAAACGACGTGTAACACTTCTCCACATTTGTGGATGACATCCTTAATCGATTAGTGTGGCTAATGTATGCGGATTTAAGATGGATATATGTTGCCATAAATCTAGCCAAATTCAGAAAGACATTGGAAACAACATTTGAGCTAAACCTTTTGGCTAATTCGAGTACCACTTGACATGTTCTTTATGAGATTTTTCTTAAACGTATCCATTTTATTTCATTGCATCTTTCTTTCTTTGAGTTATTCTTTTAGCCTTTTGTAAATTTCCTTTTAGATATTATATTTTTTCCTTATATTGTTAACATGGCTATAGGAGCTACTATTGCACTCTTGTTTTATTTTTGCTATGTATTACACTAGTTGTACTTTTATTCCCATGGACATATTTCTTGGTCATTCATTGGACATTAATAAAATTATCTCAGCTTATTTAATCTACCTATTAACTATGCTTTGTGGATTATTGTTAGCTATATTTTATTAGTTTTTCTGAAAATTTGTAGATTTTCAATTTCCTTGTCTACTATTTTGGATAGAATTTCAAAATCTTGGTCACTTTTAGCTTTGTACTTGTATTTTCAGCAATCTAGAATTACACAATCCAATTAAAGAGCTTAAAGACAAATCAAGTGAGCTTAAAGAGATGACCAAGGAGTTGGAAAAAATGAAGCTCACTTTGCATACTATGCCAACCATGAACTAGTGCTGAGTAGAACATTTTCCTAACCTTATTTTTTATAGGCTATGACATATTGTATGTGTCAAGGAATAAAGACGCTACAGAGGGAGGTCTTGGTTTGGAAGAGATGGCACCCCAACACATGTAAAATGGCCAAAAGAATAGAGAATTTATACAAACATGTTGATGTAAAGATATTTGTGTATACAAGTCAAGCTTCCATGAGAAACTAGAAGCATTATTTGGATATTTTGGAGATGTAGATAAGCATTCAAGTTTGAGAACTTGTTTCTAGAGAACATCATTATATGGATATACTTTTTCAAATATTAATAAGGAATTTCTATTTTTGTGCATCTTCTTGTATAATCTTATTAAGAGGACAAAAAACAAGCCCCCAAATATGCTTGCATTTAATTTTCACATTTATCAATGTTTTTATGCTATTTTAGGATTTTCCCTTGTAACTCTAAAGGTAATGAGCAAGGAATAAAAAAAAATCATTTGAAATCCCCCCCTAAACAAAACTAATGTAATACTGAACGAAATTACAAATGATCATATGTTTTGAATCCATACCCTTTTTAAATTGATTACATTTTCTAATTAGCATTGAATATTTTGTTTTTCATAGAGAAAAATATTATTTCATACTATAAAGTGACACAAAAAAAAGGGTTGAAGATGAGGCTTACCAAAACTCATACATGTACAATAGGAGGAAACAACAACAAGTGTTATAATGTGAATAAGATTTTTTTAACTAAGTGATGGGTACTAACCATCAACATTTAGGTGCTTCCATACACTCTTTATAGGAGTTTGTAACCACCCATATCGACTTTAGTAGCAATTAATGGTACCTTTGGAGAGGCACGTTAACCCATGGAAGACAAACCTGGAAAAGTAAATGTATACCCTTGCAGAGGCACTTTAACCCATTGGAGACAAACATGGAAAAGTAAATGTATAAAATGGATAGAAAAACATTGTTAGTTTGGTAAGAAAAATAAATTATTAAAACTTTTAACATGTAATTAACCCACCCTAAAACTTTTAACATACTTGTTTTATAAATTATAAATTAAAGTATCATTTGACAAATCAATGTTTCCTATATCTTTATTAAAGCATAGCACTATTTGCTGCAAATCAAATAAGGTCGATTTGCAAGGTCATCCTTGATTACAAGAAAGGCAGCCTGTGGTGGGTTCGATTTGCGGTAACATTGCAATGATTATTGTTTTCTATTTCTATTCCAGCTTTTTTGCTTTTCAATTTCTTTTTTCTTATTCATGTCTTTTTAAGATCATTTTAATACTTTCTCTTTTGTGATTATTTATCACCATGATTTATCGTAAATTTGCCCATTCTTTTCAAATTTAGACCAAGTTTCATATGATTTACACAGAGCTTCATTTGACATTATGAATCTATTGAAGCTATAATTAAAATGTTAAAGTGAAATTATAACTCATTACCTTTTTTTTTCCCGACTCAAGGATAGTTTTAATATTAAAATGTTGAAGTGAAATTGTAACTTAAATATATTAGATTTTTTGGTGATAAATTTGAGTGTAAGTCAAATGGTTGATCAAGATTATGATCTCATATTCCATTCTAAAGTATGTGAAATGAGAAAAGTAGGTTCAAGAATATTGTTAGCAAGTAAAAGAAATAAAAAATATAGTATGGGAGTAATATCCCTAACATCTAATCATTAAAAGACAAATATTATATAAGTGTGAGACTACAACACCTCAAGCAACATTAAAAATATGTGAACTTTTGAGAGTGAGCTATAAGAGAAGGATGATGAAATGGAAATTTTGTGGAATATGAATTAGCAGATGAAAGTGAAGTGAATGGTGAAATTCATTTGGAAATATAAACAAAAGGTGGAGAGTTTCAAATAAGGAATAGCATAAATTTAGATGGAACAACCCTTTGATGCCCAAAGAAAAAATACTAGACAAAAGGAATCATAATCCCAAGGGGGGAAATCCCAAAAGGAACAAGTAAAAGGAAGTTTAGGCATAGTGGAAGGAGTCTTAAGAGTAGAAAAATAAAAGAAGAAATGTTGCACGCAGGGAAAGATAAACATAGCCTTGACAGGGGGAACCTAGTTGCAAACAAAGGAGAAATAAGAAATCAAATAAAGTAATTGTTTTTATTTTTATATATCAGGGGGAGAAATTAAAGAACTGATATCCAAAATATTCATGCAAACATGAGGATAGATAGTAGATAGAGGGATAAATTGCAACTACTAAGAAAAATTGCAAATAGAGGAAGAGCTTTGTTCACTAAGAGAAACTGCAAATGAAGGAAGAGTTATAAACACCAAGAAGTGTTGTAGATAGAATAAGAGTTAAAAATAATGAAAAGAACATGATATGTGGGATTATCCCTTTACCATTGATGTTAAAAGAGAAATAGTTACAAGCACAAGGATAATTTCATATAGGGGTGTTCTACAATATTATTTCATAATTGACTAAAGGTTACCATGAATGAAAAAGGGGAGATTTTTGGCAATATTATTATTGTTGATGTAAAAGAAAAGGGGAGACTACCTATGTCTGAGATAAATATTGGAAAATGAAAATGGTTGGAAATATTGATTCGCACTTGACTGGTTCTTAGATTACATTAGAATCATCTTGTGTTTGAGAATTCTCTTGCATAGATCACACGTGCATAATTAGAATTCTCATTTGTGCATAGATTACATTTGCACACTTTTCAAGTAAATTGTGCATAGATTACAATTGCATAGATTACCTTTACCCTTTGGGTGTTTGCCTTCTTCTATCGACTCACATTTCTAGCCCTAGGGCATCTAGTGGCTTTGTGTGTGGAGCCTTCCTTAGGTGTTTTGGTTTTCTATCGGTCCAGTCGACTCTTTATTTTCTCCCTTACACTCATCTAGTGGTTGTGAAAGTTTGGTATTCTATGCTTCGAGTGATTGACTTCTAGTTTGTTTGGATTTTGCTTGACTTCATCTGAGCTTAGATCACATGGCTCATGAACCTTAGTTTTTCCTTTGATTTGGAAAACTGCTTTGGTGTCTTGGGGACTTTGTTGTCTTTTCATCGAGTGATTTTATTCCTTTTGCTTGGTGTAGCTATCTCTCAAAATCATTTAAAGTGCTTTGTGCCATTGAAAAGAAAATCAAACTAGTGTCTTTTGCATTCAATAGTTGGAAAGGAAAAAGAACATTTCGTTGATTCGTATTTTCAAAAGAAAAGTTTCGTTTCCTTGCCATTATCTGCATTAGATTATTTGATTGCTTGTGTTAATTTTGTTTGATCGAAAAATTCCTAACCTTCTCATAGTTAGAATTCATCGAACGAAATGATGTTCTTTGGCATGTAGTGTGCATCTAAGTAATTCTGAGAGATCATACGGTAGGACATGAAATCAAAACTTAATTCAAGATCAACTGTAAAATGAATTGAATAAACTTAAAAACGCATTGGAACTTAACGCAAATATCTAGAGGTCTAGGCTAGAGACATGCTCCGGCGTCGTTAAACCTAGTCACTCTTGTTTTCGCATTAAGGTTGGGTGATTCCTCCTGATGTGATTCAATTGTGGTCTAGCACAGATTTGGGCTCCCACGTACCGTCGCGTATATATGGGGAGACTCTACTAGGTTTGCATCCTTTATCCATAGGAAGCCGAGTCTGCCGCCTTATGAACTGTAACGCATCGAACATAACATTCAGGAAGATTGACTGCAGTACGGAAAGTCCTTGGTTCTCATACAATTGCCAAGGTGTATAAGCAGTTTTATGGATCGCTTGGTAAACCTTTTGCCTAGAATCTCCAGAGCAGTCACTTTTGATCCTTTTCGGACTCCCTAAAAGAAAATGTGTAAGTGAGCGTCTTGTCACTTCGTGCTCATTAAATATTTGAAGGAGACTAGAGTCATCTTTTCGTCCTTTTCTCGACTCTTAAAAAATGAAAAGGTCAAGTTCAGTGTCTTAAAACTTATTTGGCCACGATCATATATAACTCGGTTAAATTTTGTTTGAGTTAGTCTGAGTAGGGTCTGGTTTCGTTAGATTCCCTAGGATTTTGTGAAGTTTCATCCTGGCAGAATTACCAATCTCGTCTTTCGAGATCCCGGTTGTGAGTCAAGTTCTTCCTATTGTTCCAAGTATACAACCGCTTAGCTCTCGTGCTCCAAGCAACGAGGATTACCAGTTTTATACGAACCCTATTTGGGAGCCTTCTCAAAATGGTATCCCTTTTTGGGAATACACTTCTCCTTGGAAACCATTTCCTTCTGATATGGAAAACCCATCCCCTACTACTACTGACGAATCCAGCGTGCCAGGGGATGAGATTCCCAGCACAATGGAATCTACACATGTTAGTAGAAGTGCTACTACCGGGGGACTACCTCTTGGTTATAGAGCATTACGTGATTTTCTATCATCTCCTTTTCCGACTTCTATTTGGTCACCACCCGTCTTCTCAAATACGGAGCCTTCGACTCCACCACCTCGCGGTACAGCTATTACCTTAGTGATAACCCCTCCAACAGTATCTGTGGCTTCTTCGACCCCTCCTTTTAGTCGACCTTCGACCTCTTTCTTCCTAGGTTTTGATCTTGCATCGAATGTCTCACTTGGAGGGAAATATGATCGGTATATACCACCTCCTGTGACTAGGACAGGTCAGCTGTTAGTGGGAGAGATTTCAGTTCTGTTGTCCATAGACTGGGGTTCCACCTCTTATCACGGTGGTCAAGCATCGTATGTGCAACCCGAACAACCACATTAGCAAAACCTACAAGGGCAATCCTTCCAAGGAAACCCTTTTGCCTCTAGTGGTCCCTTTTTCGCCTCTCATACGCAACCTACTGGTAATACAGGCCAACCTTCCACTCAACAAGCTCAACCTGGTATCCAACAAGGTTCTCATACTGGACAAACCGGTCAATCATTTGTTAACCCAAATCAACCTAACGTCCAGTTTACCCAAGTTTATGGCCAAGCTGCCCAACCAATTAGTCAGCCGACTATCTAGTATACTCAATCTTCTGGACAAACTGGTCAGCCTCAAACACAGTTGGGCCAATCATTTGCCGAGTCCACTCCGCCATCTGGTATGATAGGACAACCTTCTGCTGCACAACAACAACCTTAGTATCAGCAGGGAGGTCAACCTCAGTATCAACAGGTAGGCCAACCTCAGTATCAGCAGGTAGGTCAACCTCAGTATCAGCAGGTAGGCCAATCTCAGTACCAGCAAGGTTATCCTTCTGCTCAGATAGCCCAAGGTTATCTGTCTACTGGCACTGCTCAACTCGGCACTTGGACCCAAGTAGGATCCCAAAATCCAATCTGGAGTTCAATCTCAAACATTTTATCAAACTCAGCCTGGGTCTCAAACTCAATCTAAAGTCCCACCACACTACGGTTATCAACAACCTCAAGGGCAACCTTTGTTTGCCCCTTACCAGAATTATCAACAACCATATGCTACTTCTGCAGCATCGTTTGGTAATCCATACGCTGGGGGGCAAAACACAAATCCCTACGGTCAGCACACCATGGGGCCAAATCCGTCAGGGCAAAGCCCATGGGAGCAACCACCACCTGGTTGGAACCCAGGTGCTTCATCCTACCAGTAGCCCCAGACGTCTTTCAATCCTCGGTTACCGTTCTTAGCAACTTTAGAATTACCGGATGTATCCAAACTAACTAATGATCCTATTCTTCATAATCCTTATTGGCCTCCGGTTCCCACCAAAATTCCTGGTGACTGTCCAAAATTCGATGGTAAAGCTAATGAAGATCCACAAGCTCATTTCATGACCTATCATCTATGGTTTTCATCTAATTCATGGCTTGATGATTCAATTCGGCTTCGCCTTTTTCAAAGGAATCTCATTGGCTCTGCTGCTAAGTAGTATATTGAGCTCAATCGTGGATCCTTTCAGGATTTCAACTCGTTGGCTATGGCATTCCTCACTCATTTTCAGTTGCCCATTCGTTATGAAATGGGCACGCACCTCCTCACATCCCTACGAAAAACAACCGCTACGCACATCTCTGATCACATCCATGAATGGAGATGGCGTAGACGTATGATTAAATTTTGGATTCCCGACCAGCTGCTTACGGATTGGTTCACGACTTCATTCGTTCCTCCAATAGATCGGGACATCACGATGGGAGCGTGTGTTACTGAAGAGCAAGCTATTACACGTGCTCAATACCTCGACTTGGTTTATTCTCAGTCAGGTACATTGTATGATTATTTGCTTGATGCCCCTAGACTAGGAACATCCAAAGCCCCGCCAACACCTACTCTTGACGGCATTATTGGATCTGTTAGTTCATCCTCTAAGAAAAATTTCGCGCATCCTGGGAAGCAGAAGTCAAATGCTCCAATTGAAACCACTTCTCAGGTTATACCTACTTCTAAACCTACTTCCGAGGTTAATGTCGTTCAGTCCACCATGACAGACAAAGCCTCAAAAGCAAAAAAGAAAGGGAAAGCGAAAAATAAGTCAGAACAACCTAAACAGGAACCGCCTAAACCTCCATTTGAGGAGAGTGCCAAACACAAACCCAAGTATCCTTGTCTTATCTGTGATGAGGATCACTATACCAAAGACTGCCCTCGGTGGTCTGAAGTTAGTCGTTTATTGAAAGGCGCTCCTGGGGTCCCTCCGGTGCTTAAAGAACCCTTTCCCTCACAACAAACTCAAATGGTCACTGACCCCTCTCAACCTCCCTCTTCCTTCGGTTCCCAAGTGTTCATGGCGGGAACAATACCTGTTAATATCAGTACTCGAACAAAGGATTATCCATCTGCCGGGAAGGAGCCTGAGGTTCCCCCCAGTGCCCCTCCGTTCAGTTCAAACCCTCTCCATATCGAGAGACCTAGTACTGAAACACCTCTTTGACCCCCTCCAAAAGGAGTACTCCAGAAATCTTCTTACAACCCAAATGCCCGTGCTGCTCAGCACTACAATATCGTTGAGGATTTAGCCCAGACTCCATCGGCTATGTCTGCTTTAGAAGTTCTCTAGAGTTGCCCCTCTCAGAGGAAGTCCTTTCTATCCGCTATCGGCGGCATAGACCCGGCTGACTCGGATTTAATTACGTTTGACTTAGACCGCCATACACAGAGTTCCCAAATTGAATTCCTTATACAGGTCATTATCGATAAGAAAACTATCCATCGTACAGTCATTGATGAAGGTGCTTCAACTTGCATCATGTCTGTTGCCAGTTGGAAAGCTATTGGATCTCCAACGTTGAGTCAGTCTCCCACCACCTTGGAAGCTTTTGATGGAAGAGCATCCCATCCTTATGGTATACTCCCACATTTACCTATCTCTTTGGAAGGGAAAACGGTCGAGATGGAAGTTGAAGTCGTTGATGCTACTCTAACCTACAACCACCTTCTCGGACGCAGCTGGATCTATGCAATGCAAGCTGTCGCTTCATCTTTCTTTCGTATCATTCGTTTCCCTCACCAAGGGAAGATTATTACGATCAACCAGCTGTCATTTTTCGCTTCCTCTTCGGAAGGAACTATCCCTTTTGTGGAGCATACCTCCAAATCAATTAAGAGTCTAGGTCACGGGCTTTTCAAAGATCCCGCCCTTATGGGTGTTTTTCCAGCCCCGCCTCCGAATGTTGCTTCCGTCAATATGATTTCTAATTGTCTTGATCCATGGATCATTCCTCCCATCGACCAAGTAGATTCTTGGGGCGACCAGATGCCGTTGAGTCCTGCCGAACTCAACTACGTCGAAATCGTAGCTGCATCGGCTCCTTCTTCTCAACTTGCTTTTTCGAGCAAGATTTTCCACACGTTCGCTCCATCCTTAGGGCTTGCAGATCAAACTTCTTCGGATCCTTTAAAAGAAACATTTTCTTCCGACGAAGCTATTATTGAGACTATGTCTCTCGAGGAACCTCCTTGGCACGATAGCCACCATCTTTCCTTGTTACTCTCTGTCCCTCAGGATATGCCGACTTATATTCAACGGTTTGCTCCTTGTTTCCCATTTCAATTCCTTCAATCACCTGTGCACGTTTATCAAACCTCTTCTGAAGGTAATATGGCAAACATTACGTAAACCCAGTCCATCGACATCTCTATTAAACCAGGGATCGTCGAACACATTCACATTGGAGTCACTTGTACTCCAGAGGAGATTCAACTTTATTCGAACCTTTTTTGCGAATTTCGTGATGTTTTTGCTTGGTCCTATGAAGAAATGCCCGACATTGATCCCAGCATAGTGGTGCATGAAATCATCACGTACCCAGGTGCTAAGCCTGTTCCTCAACGTTTACGTCCAGTACACCCCCGAAAGGCTGCAGCGATCAAGGCCGAAGTAGAGAAGCTTCTTAAAGACGGTTTTATTTATCCTATCCCACTCACAGATTGGGTTTCTAATATTGTACCTGTCGCTAAGAAACAGGGAACTATCCACGTTTGTGTCGATTATCATGATATTAATCGGGCCTGTCCTAAAGATAATTTCCCCACACCATTCATTGATCATATTATTGACGAATGTGCGGGAAGCGAGATGTATTCTTTTATGGACGGTTTTTCTAGTTACAACTAGATCAATATTGCTCCCGCTAATCAACACAAGATCATTTTCATCTGTCCATGGGGTACTTTTGCCTATAAGAAACTCCTTTTCGGTCTCAAAAATGCTGGCGCTACCTTCCAACGTGCAATGTCCTACGCTTTTCATGACATACGACACATTGTACAGCCATACCTGGATGATCTTTCGGCTCATTCAGCCAAGCGTTAGCACCATCCTACTCACCTTCGCGAGATATTTCTTCACTGTCAACACTACCGAATCATGCTTAATCCTCACAAGTGTGTCTTCTGCATAGAATCGGGTCGACTTCTCGGATTTGTCGTCTCCCACGAGGGCATCCGACTGGATCCCCTCAAAGTCAAAGCCATAGTCAATCTCCCTCCCCCTGCTACCTTACAACAATTGCAGAGCTTGCAAGGTAAGGCGAATTTTTTACGTCATTTCGTTCCAAACTATGCCGAGGTGGCTAAAGGTTTTACACGATTACTTAAAAAGGATGTCCCTTTTCATTGGGATACCATGGCTCAAGAATCTTTTGAGCGACTCAAGGGTCTCCTTGTTTCTGCTCCATTGCTTCGCCCTTCAAACTATCATCGTGACTACACCCTGTATTTAGTTGCCGCCGATACCACTATCGGCATGGTTCTTGTTCAAACCGACGATGATGACACTGAGCATGTTATCTATTATCTCAATAGGAACCTTTTAGATACGGAAACTTGATATGCACATGTCAAGAAGTTGGCGTTAGCCGCCGTTTGCGCTGTCCAACGTTTCCGTCACTATATTCTGCTGCGCACTACTACGGTGATTTCCGATTGCAACCCCATGACGTATATCTTGTCACGCCAGTTGCTTGGGGGCAAGTACTCAAAGTGGATTGTCATCCTACAAGAGTTTGACTTGGAATTCGCTACTGCCAAGTCAAAGAAATCGCTCGTTTTTGCTGAGTTAATTTGCTCTTTGCCATCTTCTTCTTCACCCTCTCATACCGAAGATCAAATTCTAGATGAGACTTTGTTTCTCATCAGCACCCTTGACCCCTGGTACAGTGACATCCTTGTATATTTGCAAACGTCCTCCTTTCGCCCGGGCACTTCTAAAGACGCTTGGCAAAGGATTCGTCATCAATCTCAACCATATCATATCATTGGGGATACCTTATATCGCCTCGGCGCTGACTCTGTTCTCCGCCATTTTCTTACTCACGAGGAAGCTGAGCGAGTCTTGAATGACTGCCACTCAGGTGCTTGTGGTGGTCACATGTCCGGATATGCAACTGCCCAAAAAATCCTCCGTGCTGGTTACTTTTGGCCCTCTATCTTTAAAGATTGCATTCTTGCGGTCCGTTCCTATCATGAGTGCCAGATATTCCAGCGGAAGATGTGAGCCCCCCCTGCTCCTTTACACCCTGTTGTTACCGTCGGCCCTTTTGCAAAATGGGGCATTGATTACGTGACCTGTAACCCTCGCTCGGCCGGGGGGCGTGGGTTTATCATCGTTGGCGTTGATTACTTTACTAAATGGGGTGAGGCGATGCCTACACTGGTTGAAGACGGTCACACAGCGGTGAAATTTTTATTCAACCACGTTATTTCATGATTTGGCATCCCCCAAGCCATCGTCACTGATCACGGAAAGCATTTCCGAAATCATATGATGATGGAAATAACAACCCAGCTAGGCTTAAAGCACGATATTTCTACTCCGTACTACCCTCAGTCCAATGGCCAAGTTGAAGCGATCAATAAGATTTTGGTTACAATGCTTCAGCATACCGTTGGCATGCACAAGTCTAACTAGCATTTGATGTTGTTCCCTACTTTGTGGGCTTACCGAACCTCCGTGAAGGATGCCACTGGTTTCACTCCATTTCAACTAGTCTATGGACTAGAGGCTACCCTTCCAATCGAGTGTGAAATCCCTTCGTTAAAATTAGTTGTCGAGCTACTTCCCAACACCACCCCATTAGAAGAACATCTCCTTTATCTGGAACAGCTAGATGAGACTCGTCGCCTAGACAATTTGGCCATCGAAACACAGAAGAAGCGAGTCAAATCTCGTTTTGACCAGACTGTACATCCACGTTCTTTTAACGAGGGAGACTTAGTTCTGCTATACGATCAGGCAAACGATAAGCTAGGACCAGGAAAGCTCGAATCTATGTGGCTAGGCCCTTACATTGTCAAGAAAGTTTTGCAAAAAGGGGCCTATGAGTTAATTGATTATGAAGGGAAACCTCTCGCACAGCCCTGAAACGGGCTGTATTTGAAAAAGTACTATGCGTGATGCTAGTACACTTCATTTTATATATACATGTACTCTAGCAAGTGTGTTGTGTATGTGTGTCAAAATTTTAATAGGCTTGATTGTCATTTATTGTGTCTTCGCTTCTTGTGCAGATGTCTAATACGCCTTATATTGGTTTCGCTGATGGTGCCTGTCGTAGTACTCGTAACTTGTCCTCTGTGGCATGGGTGATCTATCATCCTCATGGTGAGCTGATAGATCTTCAAGTGTCTGTTTGGGTCGTACCATGAATAATGTCGCCGAATATTGTGTCGTAATCGAACTCCTTACTGAAGCAATCAATCTTGGCATTCGGGCATTTGTGGTAAACCTGGATTCTCAACTTTTCATCCTCCAGCTCAACAGGCATTATTCCATCAGAAACCATCATATTCTAAGGTTGTATTTACATGTAAGATTGTTAGAGAGGAATTTTGAGTTTATTACATATCAACATATTCCACGACAATTGAACACATTATCTGATGCATTGGCTAATCATGTATTAGATAGACATTTGTGAAATTTGTAAATAAAACATTATACAAGCAAGCACATGAAAACACAATAAGAAACCATAATCATATGTATATATATATGTGTGAGTCAAAATGTTCGCGCCCCGCGCGTTACAAAAAATAATACATGTCCAAAGTCTATACAGCCGCTGATAGCGTACTTCTCAAAAAATATGCAAAAATGAAACCTAGGCGTCTAAGCACGGTTATGCTCGTGATAGCATGTCACTGCTCACACCAAACGTCTCAATAGACGATGGACACGAGTAGACACTCCCACCGTGTGCCTCTGATAAGCTCTAGGTACATCTGCCAATCTGCCGTAGTCTGGAATACCTCGAGTGAGTGCCTCGAGGTTCTGCACGAGATCATCCTCACCCTCTATCTGAGGATCTACTGCGGGTTGTGCTCTGTGCACATTGTGGGGCAAGTCAGTTGGTCGCTCTGCACCAACATCTGTATACATATATGGACGCTGTAAGAAATAAGGCATGTATTAACAAAAAAAAATTAAATACATAAAAACATTAAAAAACAAAGAGTTCTTACCCAGCTCCTCATCCCAGTCCTCTCCATCAGGTAGAGGGAGATCGGGATCTCCGGTGAAATCCGTGCCCGCATAGGGACAGTCCTCAATGACGATCATCTGCTGTCAGAGCCAGATAAAGAACTCGGACTTCCACGACATCTGTTGGCCCCCTCCTCCTCTGGGCATAAGTTCTGCCCATCGATGCAATCTCGGTTCCCTCAGCACTGGATCTGCTACTATCCCTCCAGGTACCCGGAAGATCGGCAACCGCTCTAGAAAGAAGGTCACAATGATCGACCCATACCCAAACTGTTTGTTTCCATCCCACTTACACTTCGTAAGTTGTCGTTTAATGTTGGTCGTCACCGCCGTGGCCCAATCAAAAAATGTCGGATGGAGACACTCAGTGGCCAGCAGCAAATGATTTTTGCTGGCCTCATGGGGTGCCTGTATCCCTGCTGCCCGGGTAATGGTAAATAAAATGACTCGTAGAACCAAGCTGGGCACCGTTTTGATATCTATCTTCTTGCTGTTTTGTCCAAATCATGCCCCAGGACACACTCTTGCCTTCACCTCCTCGATCTTCTCCCCAAAAGGTCGACTGCCTGTCAAAATAGGACGTGTCATGCGGAAAGAGTTATTTTTGCGGACAAACCTAACCTCCCTAGGAGTCTAAGACTCTCTAGTGACAAACAAACCAAACAAGAGCAATCCTTCTCTAAACACACGTTATTCTATGAGAGATAAAGTGTTTTCCGATCTTACCTTAGGTCCAACGCTTGTTGTAGCAGTCCAGCCTTGCTGATCCAGATGAGCTCCTCCTTCACTTTAAGACCTGCATACACTAACAAAGCAAACGATTAAATAACACCTGAATATTCATCATAAAACAAAGCATATTCATCACATAGACCAAGGAGTACATGAAATAATTCATTAACAACAAATCATTGAGAAGAATGGACTTATTGTATTAAGGAAACAAAAAAGGAACCATTACAACCTGAGCC